>JAWQRP010004455.1:0-11851 GCA_033557875.1 Quadriops clusia | reverse complement strand
TTATGTTTTGTTTAGTAATAATTTGAAGGGCACATAGAATTGCATATGCCTCTGCTGTGTAAATTGACGCTTCTGAAGGAAGGGAACCGCTGGCTCGAATGTCGTTTTCTTCTGAATAAACTCCAAAACCCGCCTTCCCCAATTCAGGATCTAGAGAACCATCGGTGTAAAAATGAAGAGACTCTGGAAAATGTGTAGAGGTGAAATCATCAAACTGCTTCTTGATATTATTGGTCTCTCCTTTAGAGAAGGTGTTAAGAATGACTTTAGGTTTGAAGATTTGTGAAGAAAGCGGGAATTGATAAATAGGTAATTTTTTATGATTTTGGATATTATGTTCCCTGTTAATTTGGTGTGAATTAAGAAAAATTGGAATCCTGATCTTACTCCAGAATTTTCCCTTTTGAATGGAGTTGTTCATAATTGCCAGTTCATCGTTGATTGGATTACTACTATCTTGAATGACTTTATTAATGAAGTTGGATGACGTGTATTTAATTCTACTAAGTATCGGAGGAAGTCCTGTCTCAAAGGTTGCAAGATTGTTGGGGGTGGATTTCATATAGCCAAGACAAATCTTCGCGCCTGCTGTTTGAACTTTTTCCAGTTTAAGGTGAGTTTTTTTGATAGAACTACTAATAAGATGGGTGTTATATTCCAGATGCGACCTGACTGCAGCTTTATAAAAATTTAACAAAGGTGAAGGATGAGCTCCCCAAGATATTCCACAGAGTGCCTTAATGATATTCAAGTTTTTATTGGCTTTGATAATTTGATTATCTATAAACTTTGAAAAATTTAATTTTCTATCTATAATGACTCCTAAATATTTGTACTCGTTTACCATAGGAATGAGCATTTGATCCAAGTGTATATTTATATCATTAGGTTCAATTCTGTTTCTAGAAAAAAGCATGGCTTTCGTTTTGTCTTTGGAAATAGACAAGCCTCTTCCTGATAAGAAATTGTTGACATCATTAAGATCCTCTTCCACTCTTTCCACCAGGTCCTCAAAATCCTTGGATGCATAAATAAGAACCAGATCATCTGCATACCCGATTATATAAGTGTCTTGCCGAAGGTTAGACCAGAGAGGGGAAATGTAAAAGTTAAAAAGTATCGGAGACATGGGGCTCCCCTGAGGTACCCCCATGCTGGAATATCTAAATCTATTATCCTCATTTTTTGAGGGAGAAAACACTTTTCTATTGTTCAATAATCTATATATAAGATCAGTAATAGCTGGACTGAAATCAGATAAAAGTAGGCTATTTGTTAAGATTACATGGTCAGCATGATCATATGCTGCAGATATATCTATAAATACTGCTATGGTATGTTTTTTCTCCGATAAATTATTAACTATCTTGGATACCAATAATGAAACAGCCTCTGTCACTCCTCTTCCTCCTCTGAATCCAAATTGATAATTGCTGAGTAATTCTTTAGATTCCAGAAACCAATTAATTCTGTTCGTCACCATTTTTTCCAGTAGTTTAATAATAGACTGCGACAGTGTGATTGGACGATAATTAGTGACAATATTATGATCTTTTAACGGTTTTAAGAACGGTAAAACAATGGCTTCCTTGCAAAAATCTGGGATCCTTCCCACGCAACACCTTTCAAACTCAATACATTTTGTAATGCGGGCGAAAAGACATATGGTGCTTGTCTTTATACATATACGTCAATGGACAATAAGGATGTGATTACGGTTCATCTATTAGTCTCGAGAAGTTGAATCGCACCTTTAAAAAAATAAGTTTTTCTGCTTGTAATGGTTTTCGTATTTCATACCTTATGAGTTAATTTTCATGAAGTAATGTAGTATTTTTGGATTTCCTTATTTAGTCCCAGATTTAATTACGACTTTGATTAATGGAATTTTTAGAGTTCGTAAGATCGTGTAATGTTTGGTTTGTTAGATACAAAATTAATCCAGATATCAATATCAGTTTCTTGTCCAACATATTATGTGATCCGAAAGTCTACATCTCTTTGTAGTACTAAACATTTTTTAGATAGATCTGCATTTTGTATTGTAGCAACCTTCAGTTATTCCTTTGTTTAATTTTATTTACTCTCTGTTTGAACAAAAACTGGTAACCCTAGTAACGCTAACTTATTTCCTCCAAATTGTCAGTTTAACCTTCAGAGCCTGCGCTTGAACTTGAAGATCTACCAAATAAGGTAAGATTTCTCACAGAATAATGATATTAAAACTTCACTTCTTCTATAGCTTTAGTAGTTTGTAGACAGTAACCTTGATGATAGTAGAAATATTAAAGGTATGGCTGAGTTAATTGCGGAATATGTGGAAAGATTACAAATCTGTATAATTGCCATTTTGACAAGAAAGCGACTACGCCTACTACATTTGCATTGATGACATTTGGCATAATGACGATTTGTGGATAGTTTGGTTGACGTTCATTTAAAGACTGATTGATTCTGCCATTCTTCGCTTATTTAAACAATTAGCTCTAATTCACATCCAATTAGTGTCCCAGTTCCCCAATGAACAATTGTGACTAAATATTTCTTTACTCATTAAAAGTAGTAGATACGTCTTAATGCAAATCACACACTCGATTACAAACATATTATGGCGCATATATCTTGTAATGACAATAAGAGGATTGTGACAGGATGAGCTACGGCATCTCAGGGCAACAACCTGATCCCACCGGGTCCCGCTCTATTACTATTAATGCCCTAAAGTTGTGAATTAAGTATCACTTAGGTTTGGACCTAATATAGGAAAATTTGAATAGGGAAATTCTGGCATTTGACCTGGCTCGGAGCGCGGGGGTGTTATAAGTGTATTTCGTGGTCACGTACAAACTACATAAATTAGAGGGGAAACCGATTGAAATAAGCAAATTTAACTCCCGTTATCCGTAACAACATTGCGGCCAAAGGTAATGGCGCCTTGAGATTAACTCATCGGTGCAATCTTCAATCACCCCGGCGCGTTATACCTATTGTACCCGTGTTAACAAGTCGGGAATGGTCCATAGAATAGCGCAATCAGTCGCTAAAGGGTTATTAAAGACCCGAGGGTTTCATTTCGCTTGTACGAATACCACTTACTGCAAAGCGCTGGGTGGCCTGGACCGAAACCTAGTCTGATCTAACCTCAAGGCAGCTGTATGAATATTTTGTTTGCGTGTACAATGAACTCGGCGCATACAATCAAATATACAACAACTTGTATCCAGAACTGTACACAGTTCTTGTTTTACATATTGCTCTGTTCGTGGTCTGGTCGCAACATAAAGGATTAAATGTACTTTCAAATAAAGATATTCCTTCTAATTTCTCATGTCGTAACTTAAGTATTAATTTCAGTTCCCAAATTTATTAAGAATTTTTATGCTAAACAAGCAGAATCAAAAGTATTTAGGTACATATATCAACTTTTCTAATATACGAAATTTTCTTATATGCGGAAGATTTCTTCGTAAAGCGTCTGATATAAAAATAGGGAAAACTATATCCGATTTTATAAGAGACTCATATATTACCACCAACTAGAAGCCAACTTGATTCATGCAACCCCCGTCGGGGGTATTTCCGTGAAATCGCGTATTAGTCGGCTTCGTTGTGGCCAAACGCGTAGCAGAGTGCTGGTGGATAAAACCACGGTCGATAATACCAATTTTTGCCCCTAATTTTAACCATGGGGCAACAGTCGTTCCTTGTACACGCTGACCTTTCACTTTTTCTCCCCTTTAATAAGCAAGCCCCCCCTCTTTACATCGAAAAGCCCTTCTTGGGCCGCTATTAAATAAACATAGAAATGCAGAAATTCGGTCTGAAAGTACGTTTCCCGGAGCAAGGATTTTAATGTATTAAGATAAAAGCATACTTTTATATTCCGGGCATTTTATTCATGAGGCGTGTTTAAACAGAAGTTGGATTTAAAAAAAAAATACTTTAAGTCGCTGCGAAACGCGCCCGCTGAATGGGCCGTATGAATGACATTTTGCGGAAAATCTCGCTGTCCCGTGATTGAAGAGGGTCCACAGGCCAACGTTCTTGCAGAATTGTTAACCAACCGGGCCTCCTAATGCATTCTGGACACAAATCAGGTTCAATGCACTTGATTTGAATATTCGCTGCTACTCTGGTGCGTCGCTCGTCGGCTTATTTAGGAAAATGGGGCGCCCTAAACTTGGGGAAAGGGAGGCCTATGTTTAAACTCGAGCCGCCTAAAATTAATAGAAATGAAGTAACTCGCCATCTGAATAGCTCCGCCAGAAATTTACTTATTGTTTGCATAAATTACAACCCGGCCCCTTGTGTGCGCTAAGTATGTTTGGAGGGATACAATTTAGCCCAAAAACTTAGCCGCACAATGGAGAAACCAATGGAAATAAATTAAGTGCATTTAAGTTAAAATATTTCGGTACAGCGGAAGATCGTAATGATGAAGCACCAGGTCTTATGAGCACATTAAGTTGTTCTAAGGCGACTAGGCGATATTATTACCAGTAATTTGTTACAAGTAGAATATTTAGGCGCTTCTGGAATGCAGATTTCTACTTTATCTTCCTTGCTAGCACTTAAAGTCATTGAGTTATTGCGAAATTAAATTTATAATCGCGTCTACTCTTAAAATGGATAACAGGCATACTTAATTACGAAATGAGTTAAATTAAAATATAAGAGAGTACTTCATTTAATTAAATGAAGTTCTTCCATTATTTGGTGGATTTGTGACAGGATTCAGGATCAGATTACGTAGATCGATCCCAAACGATAGCACACCTTAAACCGACGGCGCAGGTTGAAATCGTTTCCGAAAATAAATAGCTGTTATTTTTTAGCGTTAAGGAACATTTAGGTTACCTTAAAAATAAAAGAGATAAAGTACGTCTTCCCCGTTAGAACGCTGTCAATCCACCGCAATAAATTCTCCGTATACGCTTCCACACTGATTCATCTTCTAGCTAGTAAATCCTCGAAAAATGTTACTTCTTCGCACATTTTTTTCGCTGATATTAATATGATTGAAACGTCAGAATTTGCCGCAGTTTATCATGCGTGGTTTATAACACAATTTCTCCAGGTTAAGGGGGGAAACACTTCGAAATATGAAACACCAACGTACCTACACGTGATACATTGGCGAGAATTTTATTTTTTTGTTTTCCTGTGACGGCCCGCCTTTTCGTTCCCCACTTTGTGTCATCAGATGTCTAATGCCGACATAAATGTTTCCTTTTCGATGCAAACATCCCCTTCTTAAATTGAATATCCTCTCCTATTACCCAAAAACACGTTTTAAAATATCGCGTTTCCATTTACAAAAAAATGCCATACATCTGTTTATTAAATGAACGTTACCTATAGCTTGCGCCTCCTTTTATCGTTATTTTTTATTTCCCAAGTTTAGCACTTAAGAATGTCTGCGAGACTTTGGAGCGTTATGAGCTCGGTTGGTAATGCAGACGATGTTATGGAATCGTTTAAAACTATTGCATGGCACAAGTTTTCCAGGGAATGGGAAATGAGTTCAGTTTTGTATTTAAGCTGACGATAAATGTCCTGCCCAAAGAATTCTGCGTAATTCCGAAGAAGAATTTTGAATGAAATACCTAAGGCGCGTGCAGTTCCCCAGTTAATACATGGAAATATTCTACACGTGAAAATGTTATTTCCAAATTATGAAAATTTCCAGACAACCCGCTCTTGGGTTTCTTCTGCTAATAATACTTTATATTTCCTTCCCGTTTGCTCACTTCTCACTTACAGACACCAATTCTCATCGTCTGAAATTCTCGTTGCCTGAAAGCCTCTCCTATACACCCTCATCCTAGAGCGTTACTTAGAAGTGAAACTGCACAATGATCACAAAAACTATATGTGTTTGCTGCTCCCAAAGGGATTTGGCTTAAGTTGTCCAGGATAGAAATAAAAGATTACTTAAAACGAGATTAAAAGAAAACAAGAGACATGTTGAAACGCACGAATGAGCGAATTAGGGGGTTTTCTTCCTGTTAATGGACTAACAAATAGATAAGGAGCGGGCGAATTAATTGATTGATCACTTAGACGCACCGCAATAAAGTTTCAATTACGGTGGCCCTTCATTTCGCCGAAAGGACAACACACCGTTCGAAATTTTAAGTTTGAATTGTATTGGACCGGGGAAGTGAGTTCTGGTGTAAATATTACTTATGCAGAAGGAGAAACTTTCCATTTAAGCACGTAATACCAAGTATAAAGTAAATGTTCGGTCTAATCTTGGAATATGTTCTCTCGGCAAATATCCCCGAATGCATTCCATAGAAGTTATAATACATGCATGTAATTGTATATAATTGAGTACTTCTCCAAAATGCTAAATCTGTACCAGGAAGGTTAGTCAGTTGATTCAAGCTATTAATTAGATTTTGTGTAGTCGCTTGCGTCATTGCTATTTCATATTTGTATTGTAAAGTGAGGAGAGAAAAAAAACTTTCCCAACTGCTTATTACGTCAACAGGGAGTTATGCCCACACATATGGTTGTTATAAACTAAGTTTATGGCAGTGACCACAGTAATTGCAAAAGTCAGACACATAATTGTTAATAGCTATACAGCGTTATTGTGCTTGAATTGCATCGTTTATAAACTTCAATTTTAGAAATGTATATGCTAGTTTTATTACGTACATTTATTGTCGCAAATGAATGTTGTACGGGTATGTACTTGTAAGTATTACCATATAGTTTCTTTTCCAATTTGTTTTTTTGCTAGCACAAAGTTACAGTTCTAGTTTTAGTTTGCTGATATCGGAACGAATAAATGTGTCCTAATCCAAACTGCTGTTCGGATGTTTTGAAACTAGAAGATGAATAAATTAAGCGGTTAATGCGACATACTGGTAAAGCGAAGGACATCCTTCTATCCTACTAACTTCAATGCAACAAACTTCGAATGGAGCGACACCTGAATGCATATTCAAGTTCCGCAATTGAAACAAAACTGATTTTTTCCTGTCATTCAAGTTAATGCGGGAAAATTTCCACAGAAGTAAGCGCTGCAATTTCTCGGGTAATTTTTTATGCAATTCAGCGAACACTTTAAATAAGCAAGACTGGGGTCGTTTAAAAATTGCGCAGCAATTGGGAATATAATTTATTTAGAGAGTGCAAGAGAAGACAAACATCTCCAATTTGTTTCCGGCGCTTCGAGTAGCACCAGCAGAAATCCACCGCCTTTTTGTTTTCGTTTTCCGCCTGAACGTGTTTCATTTCGCGTTTTCCACCGAGGAGCACGTCCTGGAGGCAAACAACGACAATTAATTAGGGAAATTATTGTCGATGGTAAAAACGAATGGGAATATATTAAAAATAGACATTGAGAGTCTTTTGTTTGTCAATGAGATGGTTCTTTATAAATAGTCTAATTTAATAATTAGAAATTATTACTATTGGAATTTTAACATCCGTTCCACTCAGTTTAGGTAACTGTCCAAATTAATACCCAAGTACTTGACTTCACTTCTGATTAAAATATAAAAATCTACTGCCCATTAATAAATCATCTTAGCGAAGCAATTCAATAAAAATTGGATAGTCTTTATCACGTTGTTTTGCAATATAAAGTCGCACACGATAAAGGTGAGGTATTTGTTGAGTTGGGAAGTGAAAAATATCTGGGAAACTTTCCACTTTGATGGAAGGTGACCTAATCTTAGCATGGCGCTTAAGATAGTGAAAATTTGATGTTGTATAATATGCTTTTCAGTTGGTATCTAAACAACTTATATCTAGATGAATTTTAACTTTTTACTAGTTCATCTAGTCGCATCAACAAAATCGTAAGAAGAAAACGATTTCCGAACCGAAAGGTGCCTAAATCCAAAATGCGCCCAAATCGCCATTAATTGTCCAGCAGAAAGAGTATTGAAAACAAAAAATGAATATTTATGGAGTATTAGGCGAATAAATCACGAGCTAATTCGGCGGGTCTGGCGCACAGCTCACCTCATAAATAAAAATAAAACCCATAATATGACAAGGATGTAGGTAAATCTCCATCCTTTGCGCATTATTCCAGATTACGCACACATACACAGAGATTCGTATAAATTTCGAGTTGCCCGGTGATATATCGCTGCACATAAAGTAACTACTGTTTGTATGACAGTAACGTTATTTTTTACAGTAATTTGTTTAAGTTGTGTCAAGGCGCTACATCCGTGCAACGAGCGCAACTCCTATTGTTACTTCTCCAAATAAATAAAAACCCGCCTTAATTTTTATTGTAGCATGTGTACTTGTCTGGCCCGTGATAAACTGCGTGATGAACAGCGCTGTAGTTTCTCTGAGAAAAGGGTTTCCTCCTCTTACATTCGTTTGAAGCATTGTTCCAAGTAAACAGATCAGATATCCCGTTTGAACGGGTCAGCTAATTGGTTAGGTCCTTAAGGCTGTCAACAAGAGGATAACAGTTTTGTAAAATGTATAAGATTTCTTTTTCTGAATTAAGAATATACATTATTGATCCCGTTGTAAATAAGAATATAATAAATTATAATCTATGACGGGGCTCGTTTTATTATTAATTAAATTAAATAATTTAAACAAATTGAACAACATATGATAATTCAAGCGAGAATAGAGAAAGAACAAAAACATCTCTAGTAATGCTTTTGGTGTTCCAATTACGATTCGATTTGAAGCTAATGGATAATGGATGATTCCATGCAGGAAACAAATCCTCTGCGCGGAGAGTTAAAAACCCATAGAAGTTTGTGAAAGATGAAAAATTAATGTATGTGAGAAATGCTTTAAAGATTTCCATATAGAATAAGGTAAAAGTTAAGAATAGTAATAAAAAAACATCTTAGCACCCCTGAAACGATAGCATACTAACGTAGTAGTTGTACATTAATGTAATTAATTTGAATATATTTAGGAAAATAAAGGCGATCAACAATTAGCCACGCGCCTCCGCCAATTGTGCCACAGTTGAAACAATGCAGTTTGCGTTCAAGGATAACATGCGCGTCTTCTTCCGGTGTTATTTGAGCGGATACAGCCGACTGGGATCCGGATCAAACATGTGCTAAGCCTCACGTGAGACTGCTACAGTTGCATGTATATTCAAATCCGAGGTTGCGTAATTAGCAGTTCGCCTGAATTTCAAGTTGTGTCAGCTACCGGGCATTCTTCGGTGCCACCAGTCGTTATTATGTTAATGTATGCAAATAGCCCTGCTGTACAAACATCGGTTCAATTTCGCACTAAAGATTAATGTTATCTTGTTAAATGTTAATTTTTTCATTAAAGGTGTACGAGTTTCGTCCATAAATCTCCCTGAGATTTATCTGGTCGCCCGAATTTTATACGAACGATGTAGTTACGTCCCATATTCGTAAAATATCATAAAAAGAAACTAACCAACTTTTGATGGAATCTCGACTACATATTAAAAATGACATGTAACAATGTTTTAATTAGTTTTTTATTCATTTATTTACCAAGGTGCTTACTAGCGAGAAATTCACAGCTTATGTAATTACGAAAAAAAGCAATATCTGCAACAGAAATATCAATATCAGATAGCTTTCGCATGGTACACTGTTTTAATTAAACATATACCCCATTTTTGAAATTCTCGTTTCAAACGAGTTGTAATTAATAACGGTTGGTATACGGAGATAATCCATGCTACATAATCAGCTCTGCGTAAATAAAACAAATTTCATATAGAGGGAATATTTACGGGAATAAATGCTGCGCACGTTAAAATAATTACTTCGTTTTGAGCATTAGTTTAATTCTTCTTTATTTCGATTGCATCCCGACTGTTAAAAATTTCAGGGGATGCAAAATTCGTTTTTTATTTTTTACTGTATCACTCATTATTAAATGGACAACAACGCATATAACAATATAATAATGTTATTAAATCTAATGTATGATCAAATTTTTCTTTTAAATCTAAAAATGTTTTTAACCTAAGGAAATAATTTAATTCAAAGCCGCAAGTTTCTTCTAATTAAGTGTTAGTAGGCCAGCCAATTTTCTTAATAATAAATCCTCGAATATCAACGTGGGATCAAATTTATTTGGACCACGTGGAAAAACTGTCGGAAGAAATATTACAATCGCGTTTTGCGTGCTTGTTTCATATTTAATCTCGGCTTCCAATCTTTACCGGTAATTAGAAGTAAGAATTAGTATTTTTTGTTCTTGTAAGGTAATATGTAGAACCGTGTGCTTTACATGTGGCCAATCAATTTTCTTAAATGGCTTCGTTGTTGCAGTCCTCGAAACGAGATTAATATTAAACGGTATGTGATTTCGGATATAAATTATTAATGATTTAAGGGACAGTTTGACTCATGGGAAACCCACATACATCCAATATCTTGTGATTTCCATTTTCGAGCCGGCGTAACACAAGACTTCCGATATTGCAATTCCGTATAATATTTGCCTACTATGAGGCACAGGAATATTGATCTTCCACGTTACGGAAAATTATTCAATATCAATGCTGAAATGATTGTTTTGGATTATTTATTTAGCCAGGAATGGGTGAACTCACTATTGAATATTCAAATTTCTCATTATAATTTCGCATTATGCAATCCATTAGAAGTTAGAAGCTCTTAACAGTTGGGCAAGGGAAATTAAAAGAAAATAGCTAAAATATGGAATTCCATAACAAAGGTAAATGGGCTCCTATTCATCATATTTAACCCTTCTCCCTGAAAAAACAGAAAGTTAAGAGCAGGGTAAATATGAGGGTAAATAATTTAGGGAAGATTTTGGTAAAAACAAAGCAAACTCATTTATCAATGTGTATCGAAGCGGCGTATAAAGAATGCTCAGTTGTCTGGGCGAAGACGCCTGGTATTTCCGGGCAATCATTCTGGAGCCCGCGTCCGGTCCTAGTCACTTAATAACTCTTCGTGCAATGGCCAGTGTAGTGATAAAGATGCCGACAACAATTCCGTGATGTTGGCTTTGTCCTAGTAATAATTCAGCATGAAGCTGCTATATTTTCTCATGTCGGACGCTCATTAGATTTATTTAGTTCTTCACCGTGAAACAAGATTGTGATAATGATTGCGGTAAACTTGTTTAAGCCCGGGTTATTTACAATGTTTTCTTTTGCTTTTTTGCGCTACTTTTCCCTTCCCTTTCTTTGTTCTAGCAATTACCCGCTGGTGGTGGTGGCGGCGGTGGCTGTGGCATGTTTTGTCGAATTTGTTCTTTTGCACTAAATCAGGTTGCCGTCCTGGTAATCATTTTTTTTATCCTCTTGCCTCTTTAGATATCTGAGCTGATGTATAGAGGCAACATGTCAGAGAAATCAACAAACATAATTACCGTCGTAACGTACGTACGATTTCTATGGTGAGTGTCTATCGATGGTTGCGCCACTATGAAAAAATCGCATTTTAAAGAACATCAATGAGTTTTGTAAGGGAGAATTTAAGTACTTGCATCAACAAATTAAAAAGCAACGAAATAAATTATTGTTTCGCTGTAATCGTTTATTTTAGCGAATAATTTGTTTCGTACCGAGGCGTTGCGAGTAACCCCCGTATCAATAACCTTAAAGCTGAAAGTCGGAATTTTGACGTTTCAACTCCAGCGCAGGCGGCTTACACCGCTGTCATTTTTTGAAGGAACTAGTCAGACGTCTTAGAGCCCTATTGTGGCCTAAATATGGGCCAAAAGTATAAATTATACATTAACAGTTAGTTAAAGTATAGCATTTTGGACCTTTAGAGGTAAACTGGTGAATTTTCGAAAAGTGAGGTTATGCGATGGAATGTTGGATGGAACATAATTAAGAACTGTGGAATGTGCATATACGTAAATGTTATAGGAG
>JAWQRP010004454.1:0-11852 GCA_033557875.1 Quadriops clusia | reverse complement strand
CTATCTGATTTTCGATGCAAATATAGCTTTTTTAAAGTACTTATAAAACATATAGGTTTAAGAACTACCATTATAAAGTAGTTATATAATATATTGGTCATATAGTTACTCCAATGTGTTACTTGGGCTATATTGTTAATCCAACATATTGTTAATCCAACAAATAATTTGTTAATCGGGAATTAGAACTTCAACATTAAATAATTTGTTGCCTCAACCAATAATGTCTTTCAGTGTAGGCAACACACGTGAAGAGCAAAATAAATATCTGCGATCTTTAATAAAGGACGAAGCAGCGCAGCGCATACATTAAATAGATAAAGCTTTGTTCGCGTGATCTGCAACCGAATTAACATCATGGGTTACGAACGCCATCCATAACTCAGATTAATTGTTGTTCGACATTAAACCCGAATTATACACCTCTACAAGTGATACGAAAAGGGCTCGTATTCGGCGGCCTAAGCGAATCGCCGGTGTATAATTAAAACGGTTTAAATTTAATTTATTAAATCGATGCCTTGTAAACACATCGCTCTGTTCAAAATGCCGCCAGTTTGTCCTAGATTACCCATTGTATCTCCACGAAAAATTAGATATCGATCGGCTCGTCAACTGTACGTACCTACGACGACGAGTTCATGGGTATTACTTCCGTAATGTTCGTTATTAGTCTCGGGTTTTATTTTCGTGCTTCGGGCATTTACATTTTAATACACTTTGAGGGAAAGCTGTGTATAGTATTTACTTCTACGGACGTAAAAACGATTACTTCGTTTATCAGAACCTTTATATATCAAAACATTTATATATCAAAACCTTTATATATCAAAACCTTTATATATCAAAACCTTTATATATCAAAACCTTTATATATCAATCCTTTATATATCACAATCTTTATATACATACAATACGTTTTACTCGTTTTACATACATGTTGTACTTGAGTCAGTACTATGTTAACCGATTACCTATGTTGTTATCCTTAATTCGAGAAAATATCGAAGGAAATATAAACAAAACCGGAATAGAAAACACATGGGATGCTAATTATGAATAGTTGCCCAAGTAGCGTAAAATTCTTTGGCTATTAAAAAGTAACTTTTACCGCAATTCATAATGAGGCAAAAAATATTCAAGTGCAAGTGTAGTTAAGCGTGCCATCGCTTTATTGATTTAGAAAGTAATATCACACAGTCTGTGGTAATATCAATTTATAGATTGACGTCTTATAAGGTTTCCTCAGAAGAGATTGCTTTTCTGTAAAACTCTAAAATAATAATAATAAATACAGTAAGGACTGGTAAGCTTCCCCCGCGAAGATCTGATACAAGAGGAGAATGAATTATGTAAGCAGGCCAGCTCTAAAGCTTTAAATAGAACGTTTGTTTTTAAAAGCTCCGCTGCGGGGTTATTATGTACGATATTGGCTCAAAAATAACTACTTTTATGCGATCCCGAAAAATTGCGTCATTTTGTCAGCGCCGTTAATAAGTGGTAAACTACTTAATAATAAATGGTATACCACTTATTAACATTATAATGTACGTCATTTATTCACACTCAAAATAATAATTTGCATTTGCATAATTTGCATTATGCAGTATTTTGCATAAAGCATTGTAAATCTGATCACGAATCATTTTAGCCGATAATAAAAATGACAACGACATCGGCAAACAAACAAGCCGCAGGAAAAGTTCAATGGCAAGCATTTTTATCATTAAATCGTTTCGCTTGGCCTTTTTTCTCGCCGTTTACTTTCACTTTTTGACAATGAACATATCGAGATTAATTAATGTTTAGCTTATTCCGAACGTTCTGTGCCAATAAATTCAAGCCAAATAATCGGCGCGATTTATTTAACGCTCGTACTCTTCCATTACGTTCTTCGTATCGTTTTGGCTGGTGCCCAAGGAATCCTAGTGCACAATGCAATATGTAGTTAGAGGTTAATACATCCTCTACGACGAGCAGAATGTTTGAATTTAGACGAGCAGAATCGCGTTTTTAAGAAGCATAACGTGAGGAATACGGCCAAGTGTTTTAGAATTTACTTTCCTTAGCAGTAAGAAAATTAAATCTAGCTCGCAGCCGAGCCGAGTCGAGCCATTGTCTAGTTCCACACAATGCCGAACGGGTGCGCCATAAACACTGGAATACGAAACTAATAACTTTATTGAGATTGGCCATAGTTAGAGAGTTCATAATATTAAGCTGTCCTCTCGCAGGGGAAATTGGATAACGGTAATCGATGAGAGTTATTTAGCTCTGGAATAATAAAGTGACAAAGCGGCCATTCGACGACTTGATGAAACAAAAGGCAAGTTAG
Source organism: Quadriops clusia (assembly GCA_033557875.1). NCBI lineage: Eukaryota > Metazoa > Arthropoda > Insecta > Coleoptera > Hydrophilidae > Quadriops > Quadriops clusia. The sequence continues at coordinate 9,517 of JAWQRP010004454.1, read as the reverse complement.
TAAGGGGAGGCTAACAATGGGTACCTGCAGGTACCCGTAATGGCTACTTGTTATAACTACTTGTTTGTGTAATAAATCAATTTAGTGGTCCTAAATATATTGAAATCGTAAGCTGTATATATATCTATAGATATAGGGTAAAATGTAAAATGCATTAACTAGTCCTAAAATGTTATTTAAAACAGAAATAAAACTAAAATGTCTTTATCTCGTCGTCGCAAAACACAAGGTGCATCCTTAATCAACAGTACATTCATGTAATTTGTTGGGGCCGTATAAATCACAAATTGCCTCGGCTCTAACCAGATAACGGGACGAAGAAGCAAAGAAAGCGTAGAGACAATAATGCAGTGACGCGACAGACATAAACTACGCGACAGGAGCGGGAAGGACGCGGAACGGCCGCTTTCGTTCTTTAAACATTATTTCCAACTTATTATCTCCTCCTTCGCCGAGTTATTTATTGTAAAAATGGCCCAAAACAAATTGGAACTTTGTTAAATGAATTCCATATCGATCAGCGTTCGAGGACGAGCCTCGAGATCCTCGCTGCTGCGATGCTACTTACTACATGGCGAATTCACTCCTAATTAGAAGAAGTGAGCCAGCCACCACTGAATAACTGGTTTATTTTTAATCATCCACAAATGATTTGCAATTCCTTACGTCTCCATGGCCGCTTACGCGAACTTTAACTCGCCGATACTTTTTACTCGCATGCAAATTGCATTTATCATTAACCTTCTAGATGTGTAGGTATAAACTGTGTAACTGAGTTAAATAGACGACATCGACTATTTAATTTGTTCGTGCATTATTATTATTGTTTAGGTGATACAGCAAGATACGATACTAGTAAATAATCTACTATATAGTAGTAGCATTTTCAATGGTAGTAGATCTTAACGTGCGCCTCCGCCAATTGTGCAGGTATAGGAATTCCGCATATGAAATTAATTTAAAATTTACAAATTAATAATTTTAAAATTTAGAAATAATTTTAAAATTTAATTCATCTTGCTATACGCTAGTAAATAATGCAACGCTGCTGCTTTTTGCTGGTCGGATGAGGACCTTATGAATCTGGCTTTTTAATTAGAGCAGATGCACTCAAAATACTTTCACATAAAATACGCAGTCGTCGCGCAGCTCGGCGTAAATATCGCGAGCACTTTTCATTTTATTCTAAGCACTAATGCATTATGAAAATTTTCAATGGCTAATAAGGTCAGTCGTTAGCTCGTCGTATAGTTGAGCGTTCGCATTCTTCGACCTAATCAAATCAATTAACGACGAACGCACAGTGGCCGTGTTATAGCGCAAATCGGCCACTTTGTTAAATTAATAACTCGGAAAAAGTGATTTTAAAATTGTTTCGGTATTGATTTTCGCTTTAATAAGAGCGGCAATCGTATGCACAAGGCGATAATCGCGAGAGGTTAGCTCGTTCGGCGAGGACCGTATGTACGAATACACGAGTCGGGTTTATCGCGATAACACTCCGTAATTCCACCATAAATATATTATGTAGTGGATTTATCAATTTGAATTGTTAATTGGATTAAAATGGGGCTATTTTTGTTGCGGCCGCGATAATTCTAATTATATTGAGCAAACAATGACTGGCTTGTTGGTTGTCAATGGACGCGAAATTTAGGACACTATAGCGTCCTAAATAATAAATTATTGATCATTCTCGTCTTTAATTTTTTAGGTATATTTTATTCTTAAGAAAAATATTTTTCACATAGGTGTAAAATATTTTTCTTAAGAAGTATAGAAATTTAACAATATGTTGTTACAAATACAAATTCTCTTTCAGTTATATTAATAAATTTGCTTTTGCCTTTATCGTTCGGAACGGATTTTTTCATTCGGCTCACGTGCGAAAGAAAACACTTCGCTTAGTTTACTTTGGCAGTTGTTCAAATTTAATTGGAATATAACCCGAGCTTATTAATATTAAATACACCGTGGACTTTCATTAGAGCTGAAATTTCAGGAATTCTGCACTGGTAGGTATATTTTAAGGAATCGGACGTTTTAAAGGATCGGTTAAATGTTGATTTACGCCATAAAAGCATGTATTTCAACGATCGTAAATTGGTAATAAAGTAGTCCATTGTAAAAGTGCTTAAATAACCCGGTCCTAATGGTATTTATGAGTATGTACACGTTCTTTTGTATACTTGAACGATAACAGGGAAGTGTGTGCGAAGTAGAGTTTAAGGGTGAGCGATGGAGCTAAAATGCCGCAGTGGGTTGCAGGGAGGTACTGAATTATTTCAGCTCGTTTTATGGGGTAGAATAATGCTCCCACATATTGAATTAAAGATTTGAAAGCATTTTTCTAGCTCGCTTTCTATCTACATTTTTTAGCAAATTCGTTCCAATTTGCTTCTTAGTTCTTCTTTTTTCAAAATTATTTAATAGAATTATTTAACAGAATTATTTAATAGAAATTATTTAATAGAAATAATTTCTATAAAAAATGTATATATAAATAAATAGGTATACCTATATTTATAAATATGTATGCACAAAGCAGCAGAAACTTTTCGAATGTTAGCAAGTAAAACAAATTCACAGTACGAGAATGCAAATTTGAGGAAACTGCCGCGAGTGCACGAATAAAGAAATATGTACGGTCTGATTTACATTCATTCCTCGTGCAAATGCAAACGGTGTATGATATGGAAATCATAGTTGTGGAAAATAAAACTCCGTATTTTAAAAGGGGTTCGCCCTCGTTCGCCATTTTTGCGTGTCCGCCGTTTAGGCACTCGCGAATGAATTTTTATACCTCGCCCGAGTTTGCTAAATAACGACTTTGTTAAATAATTCCATTGCCGCGAAATCTACGTGAAATAGTTTTACTATTAAAATTGTGTTTTATTATTAAAATTGTGTTTTATTATTAAAATTGTGTTTTATTATTAAAATTGTGTGTTATTATTAAAATTGTGTTTTATTATTAAAATTGTGTTGTATCATTAAAATTGTGTTTTATTATTAAAATTGTGTTGTATCATTAAAATTGTGTTTTATTATTAAAATTGTGTTTTATCATTTAAATTGTGTTTTATTATTAAAATTGTGTTTTATTATTAAAATTGCGTTTTGTTACTAAAATTGTGTACGTGGAAAACATTCTATGCAACAATGGAAGAATGTGTACAACGCCAGCGCAGCACGTACTCAAACTTGCCTTAATGATAATGAAAATCTAAACATGCAACTTTTAAATTAAACAGAAGCAATTTGAATAATTTACTTAAGCTGCGATAAAATGATGAATCATTTATTCGTTTACTGGAGGCTAATGTTATCTAATAATAACTATGTTCGCCTTTATTTATAAGTGTTGGGAATTTGTTTCGTTGCTCATTTACCCGATTAATTTTTTAGTGAATCCACGTTCATAATCCTGAAGTAACGTTCATAATCGCGTAGTAATAAGTAAATAATTCAAATGAATATGCCCGGGCGCAATTTGACTAATGCATTTAAACGCAATTGATATTTACTTACTTTCTACGTGATGCAATTAAGCAATGCATTCCCGAGTAGAATCGATACTCGAGCGGCACTAGTTTCAGAAGCGAATTTATGGTTGCGAAATACCCGATGTTAATTTCACTAATTATTAAATAATATTGCGAATTTCTCCGTTTATTAGCGCGGCGCTCGCACGGCCGGGTTAATAATGTAGAAAATGGAAATTTATTAATGCAATTAGTTCGAATAGAAATGTAATAACCTCGTTATCTTTTAATTACCTGAAATCCTCTACGGCCGAACCAATAATCTTATCAATCGATATACAGGGAAAGATCATTCCATTAGAGTTACATATTTAACAAACAGCTCAATTATTTTTTTTTTTATATAAATCTTTCGCTATTCTGTTGTTGTTATTTTTAGTGCGCAATAGGTCGTTCACCATCTATCTTCCCGAGTATCAAAACCGAAAGTAAACAAAGCGTTTTACGTTGCGACAAAAAATATAATGCAGCAGGCCTATTTCTGAGGCCACTAAGTAAATATTCACTTCAGATTTGAGGCACATTTGTGTGTATGCGCTATTTTTTAGGACGCACGTTGTTACCGTCAGTAAAAATGCAATTCATTCGTTCTTTGGCGAGAGAACGAAAGTTTGTCAACTTTAATTTTGAGATTTAAATCATATGAACACTCAGAGAACACTAGCTAATCTTGAAGTAAGTAAACATGTTTGAAATAAGATTAATGTCAGTATATTGTTATGTATAAAATAAAATCAAGGAAAATAAAATTTTGAAACCACATCATAGAATTTTTAAATGAACGCTATGTATAATCTTGTAATGAAATAAGCTTACTCAATATGAATATATTATATTCTTAATGAATAAGATTTTGATAAAATATATTTTATTTTCGAAGTCTCTTTAATTAAAAAACAAAATTATTCCAACAATTTGAAAACAAAATTAATTATTTAGAAAAATTTTTATTACACGTTCTATTGATTTATTATTATTTTTATTTTGTTATTTATGCTATTTTTAGTACTGATGTTATTTTATTACTTATGTTATTTTATTACTTATGTTATTTTATTACTTATGTTACTTTATTACTTATATTATTATATTGTTAAATACGCATAAAACTGAATGGTTACGAATCTAATCATTAAAATAGCGTGCTACAAAATAATTGAAAACTTTAATTAAGTCTGTATTTAATAATTGTTAATTATGATCTTCCATCTCGGGTAACAAACCACTGAATGTTAAACGCTCCAGTTGAGTGTATTAAAAAACGAGCGCCGAAGGCGCGAGGCGGCGAGCTCGCGAAGCGAGCGAGCTCGAAGTGTCTTTAATTAAAAAACAAAATTATTCCAACAATTTGAAAACAAAATGAATTATTTAGAAAATGTTTTTATTACACGTTCTATTGATTTATTATTATTTTTATTTTGTTATTTATGTTATTTTTATTACTTATGTTATTTTATTACTTATGTTATTTTATTACTTATGTTATTTTATTACTTATATTATTATATTGTTAAATACGCATAAAACTGAATGGTTACGAATCTAAACATTAAAATTGCGTGCTACAAAATAATTGAAAACTTTAATTAAGCCTGTATTTAATAATTGTTAATTATGATCTTCCATCGTGGGTAACAAACAACTGAATGTTAAACGCTCCAGTTGAGTGTATTAAGAAACGAGCGCCGAAGGCGCGAGGCGGCGAGCTCGCGAAGCGAGCGAGCTCGAAGTCTCTTTAATTAAAAAACAAAATTATTCCAACAATTTGAAAACAAAATTAATTATTTAGAAAAATTTTTATTACACGTTCTATTGATTGAAAACTTTTAAATAAGATATACTTTAGTGTTTACTCAGTGTAGAAATATTTTTACAATATAAATAGTAATTACATAAGTATTACATTTAAAAAAGGCAATACATTTGAAAAATGTAACACATTTGAAAAATGTAATACATATGTTATATTAATTAATAATAGGTACAGCACATGAAATGAAATCCAGAGCTCAGCCTAATAACTCCCTCAGAAACTGTAAATTGACATAAGTTGCACTTAAGGGGAGATTTGAGCACTTATAAGGGAGCCATAATTAGGTTTGCGATGTGATATTGTCCCGGGGTTGTTTTTCCAAGGGGCCTCTGCATGCATAAAAGTAGGTACATTCCGTCTAGCGGAACAACAATGAGCATAACTCGGGATGAATGGAACGAATCAACGTTGGAATGAATAGAACAACTGGAATTAACCCATGGCATTGTTGGTTGCCCACATCGGCAAGTTATTGCCATCGGCAAGTTATTGATGAATCCGAAGTTTCTTGGACCCCGATAATAGCTGATGCATGTGTATATACGCTCGTAGTGCCGTTCAATCAATTGCCATATCGTAAAGCTCGGTTTACTTAACAAGATAAATACGTAAAGCAAATTTAGAGGTAATGCTTAGCCAAACTAAATAAATATTTCAAAGATAACCCATAGTAACCTAGTTTGCTGAATTTTGTGCGAAATCAAAGCGGGGACGCTTGTACGAGTGAGGAGACGGTTATGCGAGTGAGGAGACTGCGCGGGCTCCCAGTGGGGCAGAGAGAGAGGGACGACTCTAAAATTATCGGGAGTACTTAATACGGCTCTAGTACACACTACACATCCGTTTCGAGCGAATAATTATATTTTAAAACGCAGCATGTGGCATTGACACAGAGGCGTAGTGTTTGGTTTGCTTCATGGGAAAAACTATACTAAAATAATAATTTATAAAGTATTATTGACTATAGTCAAATGGAAAACAAGAAGTTAAATACGAAAATTCAGATGTCGGTTTAATTTATGAATAATGTTGCGCTGCAGTGAAAGTTCAAGGTCGGTTCTGGTTTCTTAAATGTATGTCGAATGAACAATAAATGATTATTATGTTCGTTTATTATTTTCGTTTATTAATTTCGTTGATTATTTTTATGAAGATTTTCATTTTGTCATTATTATTTAACTTATAGATTAGTAAGTAAACATAAGCAGAAATAGATTCGTCAGCATCTAAAAGCGAGCGGTTATGCACGTTGCATCAGTCTTATTGATCAAAATAAACTCCATTGTCCGCTATAAAGGTGAAAGCGTGGTGTTGAGTAAATATCTCGTTTTCTTGCAGCCTCAGCCGCACACGGCTGTTTACATTTGTATGCGCGAAATGCTTTTCGCCGAACTAATATTAGTTTTAAATAACGATTTTCCAAGTTATGTCATAACTGCAATCGGTGACTTCCAGAGCGGCCCGTAAATTCCCTCCGCAGGAAAACTCACTTTATCAAAAACTTTATATTATTTGAACAAATGTCCCGCTTTCGAATTAAACACTCGACGGAATGCTCGCCTTATCGCGTTCTGCTGATAACGGAAACCTATTCCGAACCGTTGCATGCGAACATTAGAACAACAAATATTTCGCTTCGATTTGCAATAAATGTTTGTTTTTCAGCTGCTGTATTGGGCTCGTTAAAAATGTCAGTCTATCATAAAATGTTCTTTTTAAAATAACGTATTGTTATCGTTAGAATATTATTAAATTATTAATGTCATTAATTATTTATTTCATTATATTTATTTAATTATATTTACTTAATTATATTTATTTAATTATATTTATTTAATTATATTTATTCAATTATATTTATTTCATTATATTTATTTCATGATATTCATTTAATAGAATTAATAATAATTTTTTAATACGTATTTCTTCAAAAAAGGAAGAGTTGAGTTTTAGTTGTAGAAAGTTTTTGAAATAGGAGATACCGAGCGACGCTGTTTATTATTTTCCTCTCGTTATTTGCACAAAACGTTCGAGAGCATTTATCTACGTAACTCTTACGCGAGAATAATAAATTACGCTTTACGTGCTCAAATAAACAGTAAAAAGGAATAAATAATATAATTATGACAGGAATAAATAATATGTAATTCGCTGAGTAATTTTAATACGAACAAATTTTAATGCGAACTAATTTTAATTTTGATAAATTTTAATGGAAACAAATTTTAATTTTGATCAATTTTAATGGAAACAAATTTTAATTTTGATAAATTTGAACTAGTGAAAATATGAACTCATCAAGCAAATATTGTGCAACCGATTTAGCCAATTTGAAGAGCACATTAAAAACATGAAGGTCCTCACACACGTAAAATACCTGTGTGACAATGGAAACAAGTATTGATACTGTGACGGTCTCAGTAGGGTTTAAGGTCGTCCAAAATACAAGGCGGCGGCGTCCCGAGCGGGAGCAGTGCTGCCCCCTCGCGGATAGTCGCCACTACCGAACTGGCCAACTGCGCTCTGCTTGTCTTTATGCGTGTGTATGCGCCTCGGGCTGTCAGTTAAAGATAGTGGTTATTTCAAATCAATAGCACAAATCATGGTTTATTTAATTACGGTTTTTACAATCAGCCTTTTATAATCGCCCTTTTTTAATAAGTCTTTTTTAATAGGTCTTTTATAATAGGTCTTTTATAATAGGTTTTTTATAATAGGTCTTTTATAATAGGTCTTTTATAATAGGTCTTTTATTGTAGGTCTTTTGTAATAGGTCTTTTATAATCGGTTTTTTATAATCAGCCTTTTATAAAATATCATTTTGCCCTTAAAAACGACTGCACGCGCTCATTCGCATGATCGTTTGCGGTCGGCTGTATAATTAGCGAAAAAAGTTTTAAATAATCATTACACTCGCTGAAACAGTGAGAATCTACGCCAAGGCTGTTGCGAGAATAAAGTTGCTTTCCCAATGTCATCATACCTAGTACGGCCATCTTACACATCTTATTAACTTTTAAATAATGGCTCGTTTCTTTTATCAGGTGCACCTGACTTGTATAAAATAATATAATATTACACATATATAACATCAAACATATTAATAATGAATTAAATTATTAATGAATTAAATTAGTAATGAATAAAATAAATAATGAATTAGACAAATAATTAGTTAAATAAATAATTAAACAAACTAACCTTTAAATAGCTAAATAGATAAATGACAATTCACATATAAGAAGCGGCCAACACAATACATGTATTTAATAAATTATCAGCAATATGCGAAGATTACGGGCACAATAAATCCGTGGCCTCGATTCGCTCATACACACTCCATTAAAGAAAAATAAAGAGACTTGTTAATTATATTAATTTATTTTTACTTTATTTCAACGCGCTGTAAACAACGTTATAAAATATTGCTATAGCATAAGGCGGCGTTGCCACGTCGCGCGTGCATTAGCCGATGCGATATTGTTTCCGCGTGTCCCAATATTTGACTTCAATATCTAGTCGGCGAGTAACCAAAATAGTGCATTAAAATCGAAACAAACTAAAATCGAAACAAACTAAAATCAAAACTAACTAAAATCAAAACTAACTAAAATCAAAATAAAATAAACTAAAAACAAAACTAACTAAAATCAAAACAAACTAAAATCAAAATAAACTAAAAACAAAACAAACAAGAAAGGGATGTCATTATTTGATGAATAGGGGCCGATAGTGTTATCCAAGGTTCAGTATTATCCCTTTTGCCTATACAATTTCCCTTTGGGCCCGCAACTGACCCTCGTTGCAAATTGAACCGGTATATTCATAACACGTGCATAAATTTAAAGGTACACCTGACACTCTTCGCGTCTCGCAGAACATTTCGATTATTTTTTTCATATTTTCTGTGCAAAATGGCATTGTTCGGCAACTGTTGTTTTTGTGGCAATTTCTTTTGTACATAGTATACTATATACATATATATATATATTTATTAAACCGATTATACAGTCCCAATTTGCTATATACTATCTGCAATACCAAGCCCTTTTTGACAAAGCCAGACCCGAAAAAGGGCTTGACATTGTCCACTTACTTTTTTTCGTGGATATCAATATTAGAGGTACTAAGGAAGCCCGAAACCACTTTTTCTCAATGG
>JAWQRP010004453.1:0-11852 GCA_033557875.1 Quadriops clusia | reverse complement strand
TTGTTGTTTTCGTTCTTCCTGCTTCACCGTTGCATCCTCATCTTCTCTTTAATGTAATATCACTTCGTTTTTGTTACATATTATAACGAGACCGATTTTGTTGTATTAATTATTATTAATTAATACATGACCGTCACTTTAGGCATGATCGTCAAATAAAAGGGTTAGGACTTTATTACGAAGTGAAGATGTAGTAACCGGTTCTTTACGTTAAGCACAGCTCGATTGATTCTTGCTTTAGCAACAAACTCTCTGTTTACGGGTGAAGGACTTTGAACAATTGAAACACATACAGGTTTAAAACGTCTATTGAGACAAATGGAATAAAATAAATACAAACAATGTACAAATTACAAGGATATCTCGCAAGATTAACAAACTTTGTTAGACACAAGTAAGTCAACATAAAATACACTTATGGAACTAACTAATCCCTATAATCAGGGAATATACAAATAGAAAACTTAAGAAATCTAAACGCGAATATATAAAGCTTCACGCAAGAATTAATGTTTGCCTTTGACCGAAATAACAAGCAGCAGGGGGGCCGGCCCCAAACGTATCGAATTGCAGTCACAGATGGCTTTTGATGTTAGCAAAGAATGTCGTTTGTACGTAAGCCTTTGTTGACACCTTAATCTTCACCTTGATACATCGCCGTACGCACGATATATTAAAGCAAAAATCAAAGGTGACAATTCTGCCTTTGTTGGTACGCTTCTCTCTCTGTTATCAGCAAGATCTCATAAACTGAGCGAACTAATCAACCCTTCGATATCAGCCGACAAGCGGTGGAACATAGGAAAGGTCGATAAATCGCACAGCTTAGTAACTCCCGCGGAACCCAGTGAGGGAGAAGCTACCCAGACTCCTTTGAACTGATATATCAGCGCCTTCGGAATGAGCTCGATTAGATTACCTTTGATTGTCTGGTCTAATTATCATACAATGCATGTATTGTAGGAACCTGAGTAGACCCAATCAAAGCAGTCATCCAGAGAGGTTGCCTTATCAAAAATCGTTTTTAGTACCGGTAAGGACAAATTCCTGAGCCGCTCCAGAACGGGAGTAACTTCCGTCCGCTCGCATTCCACCGGAGGTTAATGATAATAATTCTCTTACGCATCACGTCTTTTTTAGGATTTAATTGATCAGATTGAATGATTGTACTGATTTGATTAAAGAATTGTATGCATGCTACTAATTCCCTTGATTTTCTTTCCTTTTATTACTGCTTTAGCGATTGATAAAAACAGAACTATTACACAAAACAACTAATTTTCTAATTGACTGGGCCCTAAAGCCGATACGTCACAGTACGTACGTTACAACGGTAATTATGTTTGTTGATATATTGTGTCGTCTCGGTTTTATCATAATGCATTTTATTGGTTTTGGCCAAAGAATACATGATGACAGCGGGTTTCTAATATTTCGTAGCACGAAACAGATTTCCACGTCCTCGTATAAACATGGTAACTTGACAGCCAACTTTTAACCCAATTGCCCTCGCCGTCGGCAGGGTTAAAATAAAGTTGACGCGTAAGTGCGATAATGTGCGGAGCAGCAAAGAGGTGGCGACTTTAATAGCCGGCCACATCAAGTTACTTCCGGCACTTTCTGAGCTCAAATTCAATTGGAATTGTTCGTCGGCGGCGGCTGTGGCGGCTTTTACCACCACGACGGCTCGCGTTGCTGCAGCGTTAAATACTCCTCCAAACCGAAGAGAGCTCTTCGCCATTGTGTGTCGTACCAATCAGATTCAGTTCCCAATATTGAGTCCATTGTCTGGAGGGGTGTTATCTTATGAATAATAACCCGTCAGAGTGAATAGGTATCCGAATGTAGTCGCCGACCTCTTTGTCCTACTCTTTCCGAATAACTCTGCGAACTCTCCACTCGCTTGATACTCCTCACTTTCGCTGATAAAATGACAAGTGCAGAATGGAATTCAATTATGATTTTGACAGTCGTGACTCTTATTAGATGTGTCCCCGACTTTTATTGTGGCCGCTGTCTCGCATTGTTCGCAGCGAGGCGGCGGCGAATTTGACACAAAAGAACCAGAGCAAACCCCCGGCATTATTAATTTCGCCGTCCATTATTATCGTCGCCAAACAACCGTCTTATGCACCCTAACCCTCTGCTTCTGGACCGCCCGTTGTCCTTTAATATGTAAGATATTGGATAAGGTCTAACAGGGTGCACCTACGAGGATGCCACCTTTGTGCAGGTGTACCAGGTGGTTTAATTAAGGAGTTGTTTCAAGGCAAAAAGGCTTTTGTGTTCTGAGAGAAATTTCAAGGGTTTTATTAACGCAAGAGTTTGATAAGAATTAACCTATTTTTTCTTTGTAATATTTAGTTTGAAATTTCTTTCAGTGCACACGTTTAAGGAAATACAATTACGCTATAGATGCTGTTCAGAGGCCATCTCCGGTTTTATAGTGATAATTAGGTAAACGAAGAAAATTACAACTTTCTTTCTAGGGTTCAGTACAAGTTTGAGGGAAATTAGTTGGGTAATAAAGGTAGTAGTTTGTTAAAGAGTCTTAAATATTGTTGAGGTCGAGTTAATGTAAAATAGAATTCAATAACTTAAGATCTTTTTTAATATTTTTTTTTGATACACCTACTTCTCTTGGTCTTACAAATTCTAGTCTCGAGACAGCTGTTGTACAGGTAACACGTGCGACACAGTACTGTGCATATTGATAAACTAATAAATAATATACTGATACTTACCATTTTTAACACAGAACAACTAAACAAAGTGATAGAAAGCTGATATAAATAATCACCTTCCCCCACCCGTGGGGGGGGGGGGGGGAACCATAATGACCAAACGAAATGCCAACTCACTATCTCCACTAGTAAATGATGTTAAAAAGAAATAAAATTTTAACGAAGAAGAACTAATTAAAAATAATAGATATCACGTACTGCAGCCAGCTCACGGAGATGACTCCAACCAAAGCGAAGAGGTGGCCAACCAAAATGATCAAACGACGAGAGAAAAAGTTCCTTCGATATTTTTGCACAATATTTTACACAGACACCAGGAAATAATAAAAAAACTTAAAAAAAGTAGCCACAAGAGAATTCACAACTCAAAAGTAAATACCTAAAAATTTCACTAACCTGCAGCGACGATTATAGAAAAGTAACAAAATTTTACAAGGAAAATCAAATTGAATATCACTCTTCCCAAAACTCTAAAGACAAACCACTATCTGTGATATTAAAACAAATCCCAAAAGATACAACTCCTCTGAATACCTGCGCTGTGATACTAACAGACAACGATATAAGTAAAATGATCTTTAAGCTGGAATTTCTCTTTCACACAAAAATCATAGTAGAAGCACGCCAAAAAACATCGAGGGTGTCCGCATCACAAATCACTAATAAAACAACGAAGAGAACACCCTACCATAAAGAGACGAGAAACAGACCACAGAAAGCCGTTCACATCGAACTTTGCACAAACCTACGCGCAAACTGCTTCCCAAAACTCAAACCCTAACTCACTTCCCGAAAATAATATCCTCCATACAATACTGGACACGATAAAACAAGTCATTACTCCTTTCCTATCTCAAATTAAAACATTCTTCATCAATGACCTGCTCTCCTCATTAATAAATGGATAAAGTAAAAAACCCACTTCAAGTACAAGCGATCAAAATTCTAAATTGTAATGTAAATAGTATCAAGATACAACGAACACTTTTAATATCCTTCTTAGCAAGATACAACATAGATATAACATGCATATCGGAAACTCATCTCAAGAGCGAAGAACTCTTTAAAGTTGGTGGATACAACATATTACGCTACGATCAAAAAGGAAGTACAGATTCTCCACAACAACTATACAAAACATAAACTGTCTTGAAACAATTGACATCGAACGTGTTCTGTGGGATTCTAACGTGTTCTGTGGTATGGAGTAGACGTGCTGCTCGCTCTCTGCTAATTCTTTATTTGCAAGTGACAAAATCAAAGTGAAGATGCCAGGAAGTCGAAAACTACGGGCCGAAGATCTCACTGATGTTGCAGTGCACTCTATCATAGAAAGTACTATGAGGGATCCAAATTTTCTTGACTTTCTAATCAAGAAGATCACTGCAACCGTTGAAAAAGAATTTTCTGCAAGGATCAAGGATCTTGAGGACAAAGTGGAGTCACTCGAGACGGAGCTGGAGGAGAGGTCGGATGCGCTGGACCAATACAGCAGGAGAAATAATGTTAGGATATATGGAGTGGAAATGAGGGATGGCGAGGATGCGGAGGATGTTGTAGTGGGATTGTGCATTGATAAATTGAAAATTAACCTAAATAAAACTGATATTGGCTGTGGTCATCGTGTTCCCGGTGTAGCTGGCTCCGTTCCTCCCCTCATATTAAAATTACATAAGAGGTCCATTAAACAGGAAATCTTCAAGAAGAAAAAGTTGTTAAAGGGAACTAAAGTTGTGATTAGAGAGGACCTAACAAAGTTGCGTCAAAACTTGCTAAAAGATGTTCTTAACCGATTTAAATTGAATTCCAAAAGTGTCTGGACTTACAATGGTAAAATTTGCGCGTTTTACAACGGGAGGTTAATCAAGATTCAAACCCATAGGGAATTGGAGGATATTATAATCCTGTCTCCTAATACCAGTGTCAGCCTTCCGGTAGCAAAGGTTCCTGTTGTAGAGTGACATTTATGACCTGTATCCTGTTCGATATAATAATGTGTATTTCGTACAGGTGATAATGTTTCGATTTCTTATTATATTTTTTGCTGATTTATTTTCTTAAAATGTTGTTAACACATATAATGTAGAAATATTTCTTTTTTGCATCACAGAGTTATTTCTTTTATTGTAATAATGGAATGATTTTGTCCAATACATTTAATTTAATATATAGTGAGAGCGGCATTACTAGTGATCTCATCTATTGTTTGGGTGCTTAATTTTTCTGTATTGCATAGCACTATTTAGTTTGGTTTGCGATCTTGCCGGCGGCTTGCGTTGCGTGTGTTTAATTTCTTTTCAGTTTTCTCATTTATTTGCTCAGTAAATTTCTAATAATACTTAATATCAACCTCATTAAACATTATCCTACCGTCATGCACTCCTCATAAATGTTTTTCTAGTTATGAAGTTTGGTCATTTGAATGTGAGGTCTCTCCCTGCTCATTTTCTTTGTTTTAAAACGTTACTCTTAAATCTCAATTACGACTTTTTTGGAATAACCGAGACGTGGTTGACGCCGGATTTTGATGTTGGCGTTATGGATATCGAGGGTTCAGATTTTGCCACGTGGCTCGTCTCGGGAGGGGTGGTAGCGTTGGATTTTATTTGAGAAATAAATTTCGATTTCGTGTAGTTCTAACAGACATTGATGAGTTCGTGGAACAGATTTGGGTGGAAGTATTACATAATGTTGTCAAATCCCATCAAGAAGAATTAAATTATTAAAAAATAAAAGGCTTCGTGTTCTTGCTATAAAATTTAATTATTGCACGACGGTTTCGGTCCCTTAACTGGGGCCCTCTTCAGGTGCTGAAAAGACATGAAGTCTGAGTACAGGCAACAATAAAATAACGCATCCAATCAAACAGCGAACAAACAAAACAATTTACAACAAAATAACTAGATCAAACAAAAATTACTTTACTTTAACATGTGCTCGAGAGAAATCTTACCTAAGTCAAAAATATTATAAACATACAGAGAAAAACGGCAGCATGGGAGGATTCACCGCAATAAACTTACAAAACATTAATAATTATTGGTGGATGGCACTGGATTAATATAATTAAAATTCTCGAAATCACCACGATCAGAATGAACATGCGGTGCGTATGTCGGACGATCAGGCGACAGGTGGCGGACTGCGTGTAGGTGACGGCAAATAAACAATACAAAACTTGCAACAAATAGGCAACCAACCGCCCTCGTGTCACCTGACACTCCCCCACAAAAAACAGCACAAATTATGAAATATCATTATTAAGTTCTACCATATACAACTCTAACAAAATGTGAAATATCACAATTAAATTCCGTGATATACAACTCCAACAAATTATGAAAAATTATAATTAAATTCTACGATATACAACTCTAACAAATTATGAAATATTATAATTAAATTCTACGATATACAACTCTAACAAATTACGAAATATTATAATTAAATTCTACGATATACAACTCTAACAAATTACGAAATATTATAATTAAATTCTACGATATACAACTGTAACAAATTATGAAATATTATAATTAAATTCTACGATATACAACTCTAACAAATTATGAAATATTAAAGGTAGATATCATGATACATAAAATAACTAATCAATCTTGCTGTCAATAATGTCGAAAGTAACTCACAATACAAACTTAAACAATGGCTCTGTGCTCAAATGCGTCTGCAAATTAAGGCATTTACTGTTAGTCTTATTAATTTCTTTATAGATCTCCTTGGCCTCGGTCAGTTTTCTGAGTCTCAAGTTGTCTACCCCCTTTATCAAAACAACATCTTCGACCCCTATTTTGTGGCCCGTAAGCAACATATGCTTGCCCACTTCCGACTGAACTCTATCTCTTAGGTGTTCTTTCATTCTTATGTCCAGTCTTCTACCAGTTTCCCCTATGTAAGTGGCTTTGCACTTTGAACAGGTAACCTTATAAACTCCCGACCTGGCAAGCACATTAGCTTTATCGACTGTGTTATTTAGGAATCCCCCCAATGATGAAACATTTCTAAAAGCTAGGTAATTGTTATAGCCCTTGAAGATATTGGAAAGCTTCTTTAAATTAGTATGATTGTAATTGATGAGCTTGTATCGTTTATCTTTATAATCCTCATTAAGGTATAAGAGCAAACTATCGTTGTTATTGTTAATATTTAATTTCGATTTTATACTTGTATTAAGTTTGTCTATGTAAGAAGGAGAGTAGCCGTTATTTATTCCAATAAGTTTAATAGTATTAAGTTCTTCATTATAATTGGCTGTATTAAGTGGGATTCTATTAAGTCTATGTAGGTATGAATTGAATGCAGCTTTCTTGTGTGTGGTAGTGTGTGCCGAATCGAAAGGGATGACTACATCCGTAAACTGAGGTTTCCTATATATTTTGAAGGTATATTTGTTTACAATTAAATTTCTATTAATATTAACGTCCAGAAAATTTATGCCAAAGTCCCGTTCTACCTCCAT
Source organism: Quadriops clusia (assembly GCA_033557875.1). Taxonomy (NCBI): domain Eukaryota; kingdom Metazoa; phylum Arthropoda; class Insecta; order Coleoptera; family Hydrophilidae; genus Quadriops; species Quadriops clusia. Next base: position 4,631 of record JAWQRP010004453.1, on the reverse strand, counting down.
TGTAAATTCAATCTTATGGTGTAAATTATTTATATATGTTAGGAATTCTTCCGCAAAGTCTACATACCTGCCCCAAAATACAATATTCTGTGAGAAGCAACAATTAGGGTCCATTATCAGTGTTTCAATGTAATCCATGAATACGTTTGCCAGCAGGGGTATAAAGAAGAGCCCATGGGGAGGCCCTCCCTCATTGTGATTGAAAATGAAGAAATTCTGATCTAAGACGGCTGTTAAAATATTTGTGATTCCATCAATATGTTTAAGTGATAAATTCGTTTCTTTAAGTGCACCATGAATCAACTCGACAGTGTCCAATATGGGTATATTAGTAAATAGATTCTTTATGTCAAAAGAATTTAAAATATGATTGTTATTTGGGGGTATGTTTTCTAGTTTCTTGCACAATTCAATTGAGGTTTTTATACTGTATTTGGAATTATAATCTAGAATGTAAGGCAAATGTTTGGACATTCTTTGGGTCATAAGTTGAGCGGGTGTATTTGAAAATGTGACTATGGGTCTCACAGGGTGCCCATCTTTATGCAATTTAATTTGACTAATCAATTTCGGCAGTTGTGGGTTCATTGGTATCAGTCTAGTACTAGGGGTAATGTCAAACAGTTCAAACATTGTATCTTCATGTGTATTGCTAATGTATTTGAGTCTATGAATGTAATTTGTGAGAGGGTTTTTGTTGAGGGTTATGATGTTATTCTCTTCTATAAATGTTTTGTTTGTTCGCTGTTTGATTGGATGCGTTATTTTATTGTTGCCTTCATGTCTTTTCAACACCTGAAGAGGGCCCCAGTTAAGAGACCGAAACCGTCGTGCAATAATTAAATTTTATAGCAAGAACACGAAGCCTTTTATTTTTTAAGTATTACATAATAACAAAAAATTACTTATTGGAGTTATATATCGGACACACACACGTTTTCCTGGTTTTCTTGACAAGTTCGAGACGACGCTTTCTAATTTGGTTCCATTCTCTGATTAATTTATCTGCGTTGGTGATTTTAATAAGAACGCGTTTAATATAAATGATAGTCACTTCTTGTCATTCTCCAGTCTGCTTGATTCGTTAAATTTAAAACAATTGATCTCGGCTCCGACACGTGTTACTTCGTTTTCAGCTACTCTTTTGGATTATATTGTTGTTTCTTCTGATACCGTGGTGAGGGACTCTGGTGTTCTTGATGTTCACGATGTTTCTGATCACTCTGTGGTCTATTGCGACATGTCTCTCGGGGTTGATTCTGATGTGCCTGCCACGCGCACCTTTAGGGACTTTTCACGTTTCAATTATAATAATTTCTTATTGGATCTGCAGTCTGTTTCGTTCTTTTTTATCTTTGTATGGAGGATGTCAATGATAAGTTGACATTCCTCATCGTAAATATTGTTGCTATTTTTGGATATTCATGCTCCATATATTACACGGATTTTTAATAGACCTCCCGCTCCTTGGCTTCCGGATAATATTAGGCTGCTTATGTCAATGCATGATAAATCGTATAAAAAATTTAGAAAGTTTACAACTGACAATCATTTTAAAGCTTATAAGGAGCTTCGGAATTTTGTTACGCATGCCATTGGTAACGAGAAGAGGGCATTTTTGTCATCATCATTTGCTGGTAAGTCGTCTAGGGAAGTGTGGTCCGCCCTTCGTCGTCTGGGGGTGCATGGTCAGAGTGGAGTGACTGGTGTTCCTGAGCATTTGTCAGATGTTAATGAGATAAATGATTTCCTCTCACAGACTCAGAGCGATTTACCCCCTGATCGAGAATTAATAAATTTCTTTGATAACAACTTAATTCCCAATTTACAAGTATTCTCTTTTGAAGAGGTATCTGATGATTGTGTCGTCCGCACTCTGAGCACTATTATTACTGGGTCTGTGGGTGAGGATAGTCTAAATATTCGTCTTATCAGTTTGTGTTGTCCCCATATCGTGACTTACCTGCGACATATTATCAACTGCTGTCTTAGTTCGGGTGTGTTCCCCGATAAATGGAAAATTTCTTTGATAAGGCCTTTGCCTAAGGTCAGAAATCCTCAGTCGTTCCAGGACCTGAGGCCGATCAGTATTTTACCTACACTTTCGAAGATCTGTGAGAAGATTATTGCTAATCAACTAACTGTTTACCTTAGTAAATTTAATATTCTCCCTTCACAGCAGTCGGGTTTTCGTGCCAATTTCAGTTGTTCTACTGCACTCTTGAATGTGGTGGATGGTATTTTTGGAGCGACTGACCGTGGATATGTCACTGTTTTAATACTCTTGGACTATTCTGGAGCATTTGATACTATGCGCTGTGGATTTCATTTTATTATTTTTAAATATCGCGCAAAATTATTATGAAGCAATAAATGCTTTAACAACGTTAAATTTCATGTGCTCTTTCTACAGTTCGACTAAATGTAAATAAAGTATATTTCAAAGCAGTATGTATAAATTATGAAACATTTGATATGCGCAAGTGGTCTATTTAAATAAAATATCAGTAATATGTATTTAATCGTAATTAATAAAACACTAATATTTTATAAGAAAAACTTATTAACGAACTGTTGCGACAACAATAACATAACTCAAATGCGATGCTCTCACTCTCCACGCTAGCGGGGGTCTGCCCGGCTTGCCCAGTGTTGCCGACCGAGGAGCCGGGAGCCGTTCCGACAGCGTAATAGGCAACCCTAATCGCCTCTGGGTATGGCGGTTGCTAACATGTATTTCTTTGGCTAATTGGTTCCGCCAAAGCCAATAACACACAACTACTACTACTATGTATTTCTTTACGTGCATTAATCTCTGATTAAATTAATAAGAAATAAACGAAACGTAGTTACAATATGAATAAAATTTATTACGTACATAAATAATATAGTAATAAACTCACCAGAGTGACACCATGACGTGGGACGGAGGAAACTTCCTTTATTGCGGCTGATGGTTGGTTGGTTTAAAAATGGCCATTTTTAATTTATACAGCCCTCTGCCATTGGGGTGCACGCCATCGCTAAAATTGAAAAAAAAACCTAAGTAGGTACCTAGTATTCAATTTTCTTCAGTAAACTAGTCTATAATAGGTTTAAGCGATTAGTTTGAAATTTGGTACTATAATTAAAATCTACCAAAACAGACATAGGTAAGTATATGAAATTTCAACTTAGTAATTCCGCAACGGGATACGGTCTTTCTTAATACGTTTAATATGAATGCGTGTATATTCCTGTGTACATTGGATATATTTTAAAGACATGAAGGGAAATGATTCAGTATCAATGATCACTCTGAATCCTGATCTAAATTGTAAACACCATGAAGCGCCGAATGCGGTCCTGGAGTCCGAGACAACGCTCGGGACATGCGCAACTCGAGAAGGGGATCAGGCATTCGCAGAGCACCGTCATCGAAGACAGAAGTGTTAGGAAGTGACCTGTGAAAACGCTAAATAAATAAAATCCTGAGTTCTTTAACATCGAAGTTGTTAACAAAATCTTGTAACTACAACCCTGACCGGTGAGGGTTACAATTGTAAATACACGATCAAAATAACACCAAGTCCGGTCGAATACCACGGCCAGCCAGATCTACAGGGCGTTGTTAATTTACCGACTTAATTCTGAATTGGATTCACCACTTGAACAAGGGAGGGCGCCAGACATAAATGTCGAATGTGTACTGAGAAATCCAAGATAAAAGAAACAATGATTGCAAGTACGAGCTTTATTGATGGTAAAACTTAAGTGGCATCAGACAGCGACCAGGCAGTGAGTAAGCATAAATACAATATAAGAATCAGTGTACAAAAATTATAACAAATAAATGCAAGGTCTACACTAAATCCTATCAATACCAAACGCCGTGCTGAGGCAGCAACACCCGATACAAAAAAATAAACAATCAGTGTCTACGGGTGCTGAATACCTCAACTACAATAGTAATTAACAATTATAATAAAATTAGTAATAATTAAAGCAAATTTCTATAGGTACTCCAAGAGCATAAAAATAATGCGGCACGTGGCCTTAGGTACTATCGTACCAACAGAAATATTAAAAATGGGAAATTAGTTATTTAAATAAGGTGTAAATTAGTGACCTTTAAGCAAATTTAAATAAACAAAATAGGAAATAGCCGGATGACTGGGATTTTTGTGCACGCGTTCGGCACCTTGTACTCACTCAGAGAATTTAACTCGCGATGTAGCCAAAAGACGATCGGAGAAATGTGAGCGGCGAGAATCCTTGGATGGAGTGGAAATCTCGCAGTGCGATGATGGAAAAGCAGAAATAAAAAAATCAGGCGGACATCACTCGATGGAACTGCGAAGTCCGAGCAGAAATTCGGCGTCGATGATCGGGGATCGTGCAATTTGGAGAGAAAGCCCGTGAGTTGGTCGACTGATGTATGATTAAGGAAAAATATTACGGCGGATGGTTGAAGATTAAATTGGACGGAGTTCCTCCATGGAAATGTGGTCGGCAGAATGGTGCAGATAATTTAGTCTAGCAGCGAAATAATAAGGCCAGAGGATGCCAATAACTAAAAAAACCCTAAATAAAATGAATTAGCTTTTGAAAACTTAAGGATGGTTAATAATACCTACTTGGATTTAATCTAC
>JAWQRP010004452.1:0-11853 GCA_033557875.1 Quadriops clusia | reverse complement strand
TTTCATTAACAAAAACGTGCACCATGCGAGTAAAGCATCGTCTTCGTCGCACATTTTGGCTCGACTGAGCGAACTTTTCAGCAACAAGGTTCGCCGATGTTCGCCAACAATCATCGACGTTTGTTTGGCAACAGTTGATCAACTGTTGCTCAACAGTTGTTCAGCTGTTGCTCAACAATGTTTGCTTAGTCTGTCTCCGGCTTTATTAATGGCAAAGTACAGTATTTTAACAATAACAATGCTCCCAGATATTCTTCATTTGAAAATTACACAGTGAGAATCGATTCAATAACAAAAAATGGTACAAATGTATATTTTTTTTTATATGGGGAATATCTCCTTTCGGTACATTTGCACTAAATAGCAAACAATTTTTTCATATTGTTTCTTAAAAAACAGGGAAAAGTGTCTTCGGGACCCAGAGTATTGTCTACTGAAACTGGGAATCCCTTATAAGCGGTTTCTTATAACCAGGAAATAAACACAACATTTAAACGGAATTATCCTCGGAAGTATACTCTATAGGCGGGAATCTCTTATAACCAGGTCTTTTATAATAAGGTACTATGTACACATAGAAATTTTGCTATTACAACTTTAAGTGTAAAGCTACACCATACTGTCACATTTTAATGTTTTATTTTTAATTTTTATTTATAGTTTTACTAACATTCATAAAAAGAATAAAATTTTGTCTATAAAGAAAAGACAAAATTTGTTATGGCAAATGTTTATGTTTTAGATGTTAGGGACTGGAATGTATGCAATAGTACATCCAGTTATAGCTGCACAAACTCTTAGTAGTGAAATAAATAGGCTCGTATCGCTACAAAAAAAAAACACTAGTAAAAGGTGTACAAGGTAAGTGGATAATATTATTCACCACAACTGAACTTCCTTGAATTACATTGTTATATTTCAGATTTAATAGACAAAAATTTAGGAGACCAAATCATAATCCAGCTACGCAGTACCATCATAAAAGATATCAGCCACAAGAAAGAGTAAACATAAGACGTGATCTAAATTCGGAACAAAATACCGTGTGTGATAATACATTTGAATCTCCTAGTATAAACCAAAATATATCGATAAACCAAAATGTATCGAACCCATGTATTTCGCAAGGTGCAATACCAAAAATGACAGAAATACCTGAAACTTACAACAACACAAACATTTACTCAGAAAATTCGTATTCAGCAGAGATTTATTATTCAAATGATGAATCGAGTTGTGAAGATGATAATAAAATAGTTATAGGTATCCCCTATAAAATACAAGAAAATTTAGGTAAACTTATTAGAGGCAGTGAAGATGGCATTTGGTGTGCAAAATTACCAGATATGTATAAGTAAGAAGCTTTCTTATATTCAAACTTTCCTATAAATTTAATCATTGTAAAATATGCTTTTTCTTCAAAACTATTTTTTAAATAAAGGTTTATTATGTCTCTACAATTACTGATTAATGTTTATAAAATAATACAATACTAATCACATTATTTTTAGGAAAACATTTGGGGAAGAATTAAATTATTTGAAATATGGTTATAAATCTTTAGCACAAATGTGTGCTGAACTTAGACACATTTGCCATTGCATACAGCCAGATAGTGGTGATTTTAAAATATATGATAAGAACCAAACCGTGCCAATACAGAAGTACAAGGCTGAAGCAAAATTGAAATCAAGAAATAACAGTCAGAACATTGACTGTAGTGCTGAAGCATTGCCCTATGTAGATGTATGTCTATTTGCATGTGAACAAATATTCTTTAAATATAAATATAACTTTCAGGACTTAGTAGATGCAATGCTGCAAACTTATTATCCTCCTGACACAGTAAAACTATTTGAACGATTGGAACGACAATGGATAGGTGACTCGGTAAAACCAAGGTCTTATTTAGAGCTGATGGTTTCTGAAATTTATGACCCCTCAAAGTTTTGGATTATATTGTATGATACAAATTCTTATGAAAGCCTTAATACAATGATGGATGAAATGCAGTAAATTTTTTTTGTTTCTTATCTTTTCTGTTCAATTTTTGAAATAACTATATCTGGACTCATCTTATTCTAATTTTTTTTCAGAACATTTTATTACCAGCATTCATGTGCCCTAAAAATTACGCAGCTACAACTTCTTAGAGTAGGTCTATATTGTGCAGCGATATACAGAGGTGAATTTACAAGGGCTCTAGTTGTCAATCTCCTCAGAGACACACCAAATTCTGTTAAAGTAAGGAATGAGCATGCTAGTATATTTTACCAGGATATAAATAAATTCATGAAAATAAATAATTCTGATTAAAATTGTTAAATGTACTTAAGTTGTTTCTAATTTTAGATATTTTATATTGATTATGGAACTATTGACATGGTGCCAAGAAATGACCTTTATTTTCTTCACAAACAATTTTTTAAACTACCTGCACAAGCTATAAGAGCAAGATTATATGGAATAATGCCTCCTAAAACTAATATACCATGGTCAAGAAAGAGCTGCGAAATATTTTTTAAATTAACAAGTGGGAAGCCTCTGGTCGGACAAATAATAAAAGTCAATGTGGAGGTATGCTTTTCATTTTTTGCTAAGAACCCTTCCTATATGCCCAAATAAAAAATGATGTGTTATTTATACTAATTTTTTTGTTACACATAAATCAATTGAGATACAGTGAAACCTCGGATATTCGTACCCGTGAGTTTGGTTTTCCCGCATATATCGTCTTTTGCCTATATAATCAATGTAATTAAAAACCGCATTTATCGTATGTCTTTTTATGTTTTTATGTCTTGATACTCATCGAAAGTTTAATAACACGTTTTTATTACAGTCATTGTTTAATATCCGGCCTCATGGGTGTAAATATGTATAAACAAGAAATGTAATCCCAAAGTAACCAGAATTTGCTCAACAATTTAGAAAATAGACGTTATTCTATTCAAAGTAATAAAACTTTGCAAACAAAAATTTTTGACTTTAAAAAACTATAAATAAATATATTTTTTCATGAATCAGTAGAAATAAAATTCTTGCCACTTTCTTGACAATTTTTAATTGTTCGCAAGGCGACCGGTTTCGCCACTAATTCATGGCTTCTTCAGGCCTTTGTAGTCAGTAGTCAGGCCGGAAAAAGTCACGAATTAGTGGCGAAACCGGTGCCTTGCGAACAATTAAAAATTGTCAAGAAAGTAGCAAGAATTTTATTTCTACTAATTCATCATATATCATCTTGACCTGGGGAACTTTAGATTTCATATATTTTTTCAATTATTTTATTAGGCCGCTATGATCGTTTTCCCGTGATAATCATTGTTTACAAACGGTCCCTACAAAAACGATAGATCGATGTTTCACTGTAATTGAATAAATCTTTAGATAAATAATGAAGATATAGGATGGCATATTTTGCTACTTCTGAAACATTTATATCCTTTTGCATTTTGACAACCTAACAACTTTGAAATTAAGTTTCCTAACAATGATGCCTTATTACAATTTATCCGTGCTACTTGTCAGGCTAATCAAGTAGACGCTTAAACAATTTTTGGAAAAGCCTTAATTATTTTTCATAGTTCTTATAGGTTCTATTTTAGTCACTTTTTCAGTCATGAATGAGTTCAAACTGATCCTGTGCATCTTTATTATCGGGACTCATAGTTATATATTTTTGTTTCAGAAATTTATTGTGGAGATGTTACTATGTGATACTACTACACCGGATGATGTTTACATAGCAGACTGCTTGGTAAAAGAAGGAGAAGCTGTTCTTGGACATCAGGTGACTAATTAATTAAATATTAAAAAAAAGTAGATAAAAATCTATATCAGAAATTCCATAGACAGCTTCCAATGCTTTAGTTTTTGTTTTCTTTTGATTGAACCATTCAAATCAACTGTAAGTTAGTAGTCTTGTATTTAACAAAGGTAACCAAAAGTTTGGATTTAATAGCTCTTTTAATAGTAAACAAATATATTTTTACATTTTACTAAAAATTACAGTAATATCCTGCTTAACTCTACTGCAATGCATGCTGTTTCGTTACAATGCAATATTTACAGAAGAGCGATATGTTTAGTATCAGCGTGTTTCAGTACTTCTATAGGGTAATTTTTTACAGGTTTGTTTTTGGAATTCATAACTGCTTCTAGTAACAGACATTTAATAGCTCTTAGCTGATTTTTGCTCAGTAATGCTTTGCCATTTTATTATGAATAGGCATACGCTAGAATAATTCTTGCAAATTATGCAAATTTTTTTCAATTCGCACAAATTTTGTTCATAAATGAGGCTAATCGTTGATTGAATGGCTACGTCTAAAAAAAAATTTCCCAATTTAATGTGAGGGACATCCAAAACCTATTATTGAGAAATCGTTATATTCACGAAAAGTTTGAGTTTGGTGCTCTTAATGGGCTAGTTTAACATTGATTCCTATGTCTTCAAAAGTGAAATAGTCCTGAATGTTAGTCAATGAGCAGCACTTCAGATTCACCATTACTGACTTTTTCATTCCTCAGTTGGGTGGCGTAAAGTAAAAAAAACTTTAGCCTCACCAAAACAGTGCAAATGCTACGCAGGTTGCAATATATTCAATTTATTGCAGAAAATATTTGATGAGTGCATAATTTTGAGTAATGCACCTGAGAATTAACCTTCACGATTGTATATCTCACCTATGGATTATTTTCTGTGAGGCTATGTGAATCCTGTAATGTACCCCGGTAATTGGCTCAAATGATGGCACCGGAAGAAAGTGGTAATGAAGATTCAACTGATTTTCCAAAAAGAAAGCTTTCCACGAATTTTAGTAGCTAGAGTATTGACACATACGCACTTTCCAACTCACCGAAACAAGTTTTTTCTTATTTTTTCAATTCATTAATGGAAGACAGTAAGCTATCCCAAGAAATGAATGGATGTGCTGTTAGAGCCTCTATACACATGAATAATAGCGATCTTAGAATCTCCCAATTTTTAAATGACCCCGATTCGTTAGTTTACAAAATTTGTCGAGCGATAAAATTATTTTATAACAATATAGGAAGTGCTGCCAAGTGTAAAAAACATAAGGCATGTTCATATAGAGTTGGATCATGACAGTTTTTGCAGCAAATCTAAGACATTGTTGATTAAAACACTTTAAAGGTCGTAAGGGCAAAATTCTTCGCATTATATACAAACTCATTTGGTACAAATCGTGTATGATCGAAATCTATTTATATTACCACAATCTCGAAAACAGAGATTCAGCTGTGTAGCCTAAGAGTCACTTGGTTTGCTATAAAAATTTCATTCAAATGCAATAAGTTTTCTGAGAAAATTACAAATATTAATTTTAAAACACGTCAATATTAAGTTATTGATTTACATATCGAAATTTCTGATTATCCAAATCAGGGCTGGTTTGTATCGATTCCGATAAATGAAATTCTGCTGCATGTCTTCAAATACCTGCAGCATCCTGTACATATACAGGGTGAGGAAAAAGTCTCAGGACCCTTAAATAACTACTGAACGATTTGAAATATAAAATTAAAATTTACAGGGTTACAATAAAGTCAAGCAATCTACCAGATGACAGTAAACTCATCCATTTAATTACCCCCCGTAGGCGGGGGGAAAGGAGAGCGACAAAATCTTAAATGCAATGATATTTCATTTGAAAGAGTTTTTCGATAGAAGTACAAAGCGATATCGCCGAGGTATCTATGATATTTTTTCGCCAAGTTATGGTTGTTTAAAAATTGAGGTTCCACAGTAGCAGAGGGCTCATAACGCTGAAGTGAGAAAGATTTTCTCACACACTCGGACATCATATCTTCCTACTACACTTTTTTTATATGTGTCCGCAAGGAAAAAACCAAAAAGTCTTTCTCATGTCCTGATGAGCTCTCTGCTATTGTAAAACCCCAATTTTTAAACAACCATAACTCTGCAAAATAAGTCATAAAGATCTCGGCATTATCGCGTTATACTCCTATCGAAAATCCCTTTCAAATGAACCCTCACATGACCCCTCATTGCATTAAGATTTTGTCACCCCCCTTTCCCCCTCGCCCATGGGGGGTGGTATAAAGATGGATGGTTTTACTGTCATCTGGTAGATTGTATGACACTATTATAATCTTGGAAATTTCAATTCTATATTTCAAATCGTTCAGAAGTTATTTAGGGGTTCCGGGACTTATCCCTGACCCTGTATGTTTACAATAAAAAAAATCTTAATTTATATAATTGTACTTTACTTTATGCATCAACGCTATTTCGTTTAGTTCCTAAGTTTAATTGTCTGCATTAAGTGGGATATTACTGTAGAAAGACTTTTTTTCAGAATTTAATAAACACTCTTAGCTTATTCTTGTCAAATGCTATCTCTCCTTTAAAAGGCACACAAATTAAAAGGACTTTTTTGTTTAAAAGCAATGCAACAGTTACAGACTAGACCATGCTCATGAACGTTCAAAGTCTTGAAAGCTATAACATTTTTTCTTTTACAGTGCCTACAATTTTTGTCAACTTTTTATTAGTGTTCGATTTTCATTAAAACATGTTATGAAGTGTAATATAATTTTTTTCTTACATTACAATTTTCGTTGTAAATTCTTAAATAACAATTTTCAAATAACACAGAATACCATTTTATTTACTGTATACAAGAATAAACTATTTTGCAAATAATACATATTAATCTTGTTAAGTTGATGAAATGCTTTGTAAATATTTAAATTAAAAATTATTACTTTGTAGCAAAGTAAAAGTAGATTGTGTTATCAGGCCTTTGTTTCTACAAATTCTGTTTTTTTTTACTAAATACTGTTTATACCTTTATATCATTCTATATTATTGATGTACACAAAAGAATTTAACATGTTGAAATTAGGCATAATTTTACGAAAAAGTGAAATTTTAAGGTGAAAATTTTTGCACGTCCAACTATCAAACTAATGAGCATCTCTTTTAGGAATGCGGTAAAACATAGCTATTTACACAACTGTCACTTTTCTTCATGAGTGCAACAATTTTGTGCAAATTCCATGAATCCAAACAAAGTTACTTCATGTACAAATTATGCATTATTTTTTTGTACGACTGGCAACTTAAAATATGTTCATTAATTGTTGCAGTTTTATTTCTGACCAGTGTAACTAACCTTAAGTTTCATTAATATTTTCTGTTTGAAGTAGGATGCAAAAAAACACTTTACTGACAAGTTCCGGTACTTTCTTTTGACTTCTATAAATAAAAAATTGTCTCTTTTTAGAATAGTAAGAGAAAAAATTATTTTTTTCAAAGTGTTTGTAGCTCTTTGGATCACACGAATGCAACGTCATTTAGAGAAATAGTATAAGTTTTATAATAAAAGGACCATTTTCTGAATATAAGATGTCATTGATTTAAAAAAAAAAATTATATCAACTAAGCACACTCCAAGTTTTATGAACGCTTTATATTTTTAAAAAGTTTCCTTATTAATGTGATGTAGTTACATATCTGTTACTACTCTCTGCCATTCTCCGCTAGGCCGTATTTGGGACATCCAGTATATGTTAAAAAATATAAGTAGAATATACAATAAGATTAACGAGGTTTTAAAGGATAAATGTTTAAAATGTTAATTAATAATTGATTTTATTTTGATTACAAATCTTTTCCTAAAGTTTTTCAACATTACCTTTTATTTTAAATCAATTAGTAGAAACATTAACTAAACAAACAATTTGTTTTTCCTCTCCTCTATCTTTATGCATCTGTAAATTTTTTTATCTATAATGAAATATGCAACAACCCAAATTTTAAAAAAGTAATTTTTAGACTTTGTAGACAAAAAAATATGTTTTACATTGTGTTACTTTTTCTATTTAAAAGCTTTGTTTTATCATGCTGTCCGGAACAATTGCCGACAAATAGTGACCAATAACAATCAAGACCGCAAAATTTCTCTAAACGCCATTGACTGCTAACTGTTCAAGGTTGCTTGGAACTGCTTGATAAAACAAGACATATTTATTTCATTTATGATTGAAATTGCTTATCACAATCTATCTAGTATTAATAAAATCGAAAACCCACTGAGATAGATAGAGAGATACCTACCCAGTCACTCATCATCGCACAGCCCAAACGGCACACGGGAAAAATCTGAAATTTGGACGGCCGGTAGATCGGTATTCGTAGGGGCGCACTAAGAAACGGTTTTCCAATGGGGTCTTGGGAAGTCAACTTTTGGGGCTCCGAAACACCCGAAATTTGCCCATTTAAACCAATGTAAATTCAAATTTGTTGATTTTAAACGGTATCCACGAAAATGGAATTTAAAATGAGACAGACTTATCACTTTCGGTGGCAACGGGCGACTTTTCTCTCTATAGTCGACGGAAGTTTACTTTGTCATTTTGATGGTTATATTAGGTTAGGACGATCGGCCGTAAACTCTGCGGGACGCTCTTTGTTTCTTTAGACTGCATATAAAATTTGAGAAACGGTAACTATGGGTATTGTAAAAACTAACATTTATGTATTCTAGAGTCAGCAAGTCGAAAAATGACAACAAGATGAATTTGGGATAGTTGTGGATCATATAGGAAAACGCAAAATATTGTGAAACTCATCCTTAAATAACGATATACAGCATAATTAAGCTGTTACCCGTTTGCAGACATGTCAGAGGGAGGGTTGCAGGTATTTTGACTAGCACGAAGGCCCCAGATAGCTCCGATAAGCCCGGCCCCAAAGACAATCTTTGACAAATTTAAAGTTTACATGGCAACCGTCCTCTTGCGATCTGATAGCTTTCAGTGCATTAAAATGTCAGATTGACGGATAGTCAGACAATTATGTCTTCTTCTTATTTTGTAATTGTCTCATCGCCACTAGGTAGTACAGAAACCAGAATCGTGTGTAGAATTAAATTAAAATTAAATAAAGAAAGGGTACGGGACTAGAACGGGAACGGGAATTAAACCGGGAACGACGACGGGAAGGAAAATGAAATAAAATAAAATTAAATTAAATAAATTAGAATTAAATTAAAATAAAATAAAGAAAGGGTATGGGACTAAAACGGGAACGGAAATTAAACCGGGAACGACGACGGGAAGAAAAATATAATAAAATAAAATTAAATAAAATAAAATAAATTAGAATTAAATTAAAATAAAATAAAGGGTACGGGACTAGAACGGGATCGGGAATTAAACCGGGAACTACGACGGGAAGGAAAATAAAATTAAATTAAATAAATTAGAATTAAATTAAAATAAATAAGGGAAGGGCACCGGACTGAAATTATAGCGGGAACGAGAACGATGACGGAAAGGAAAATAAAGTAAAATAAAATTTTAAAAAATAATAAAATTAAGTTAAAGTAAATAAAGGAATAGTATGGGACGGGACGAGAGGGGGTCAAACAGGAAAGGCATTAAGAGTTAGTTAAGAAGAAGAAAGTCAAATATGTCATCTATTTAAAGACAGGCACACCTATTCTTCTTATTCTAACAATGTGTTCGATTATTTTCCACTCTCTCCATGTACATTTCACCCTTGCCCCTTTTAAAAAGACCATTTACCCAAAAGTTCGTTCGAAGAACGACGGGTCTGCTAGTAACATTATAAAATTGACAACAATTTGCAGAATAGCGATTAACTTACTTGTGGGAACCGTATCCATACTATTATTAATTTAAAAACATTGTTACAACTTTCGAAATTTCGGCACAAACTTGCAACACCAAATACTGCTGAACAAGAACTTTCCAGTTTGGGCAATTTCAAAGTTGTGTAGCCTTTCTATTCGAATCCCTACGGGCATTTTTCGAGGTAAGTAGCACTCTATGGCATTTAGTTAATAACTTAAAAGCAATTATTCACTAAAAAAAGGAAATTAATTTTTTAGGTTTCTGCCATGTTTCGAGCTAAAATTCCCCATTGTGCGTCGTCCTATTAGTACGATGTATTACCACCGGGCCCTTCGTCGTCGCTACATCCGGATTCAACTGTAGCACATATGTATATGTGACTGTAGTAAGAAATTTAAAATTTCATATTTTAATACTCCTGAAGAGCAAAACACGAACCTGTATTTTATGACCAAGAATTAAAATAATAAATAAAAAATATATCCATTTATATTAACACAAAGATCATATTTCTAAAAGTTATTTAGCAACTTTAATAATTTGGTTATAAATTCTGTTGATTTTATTAGAATTTTTTTTTAAATTAATTTTCCCAACATAAAAATTCATACGATAAAGACATACCAGAAAATTGTACAACTTTTACGAAACATTTCAAAGAAAACACACGTATTTTTGATTTTGAAAATGTTAAAATTTTAGAAAAAGAAAGTAATTGGTATAAAAGAAGAATTAGAATCCTTAAATATCAAATTCGTAAAATTTTAAATTATTCGTTACTCAGCACTCCTTCCCGGAATCTAGATATTTCCAAAATTACAAAATCAATGATATTGTGAAGGTAATCACAGGGCCAGCAGAAATAATAGAACTACGACCCTTATCAGATTAAATATTGGGGTGGAGATTTAATTGAAAAGAATAAAGCCAGCAGATGAATACTCTGATTTCATAGCAGTAGTCGCAGCGCCATATGTCGTCAAAAAATCTGGAAAATATTTCCCAATTCAAGAGCCGAGTAGCAGATGTTCCCAAACACGGCGCGTGTTTCCAGAAAGGTTCGGATTCCAAGAAAAGTCAGAGGTAGAAAAAGGTGCGTCGGCCTTTGGGGCCAAAACCTCAGCCGCGTTGCCATTGGTCATTGGGTGATGCAGGGTTGGCGCTGTGATTGGTCGTTCTTCATGCAGAGGGTGGGGACGATTCTCATTGGCTGAGAGGCAGCCAGTCAAACGGTTAGAGAGAGAGAGAGGGGTTCAAAAAAAAGGAAGGTCGGAGAGGCCGCGAGGCAGGTAGAGAGAAAAAGAGGCAGTTCGATTGAGGCATTCTTCGAGAGTAGTTGGATCGAGGCGGGCTTCGAGGGGCATGGGTCTAGGCACACGTCCACGAGTGCGCGGTCGCGAAGCTTCTTCTCGGCGTACCTTCGCGCAGCGCGCGTCCGCAGAAGTTTCGTTCACAAGCGTCACAGAGAGAAAGTGGGGAGGCCGCTAGGGTAGCTAGTTGGCGAATCTGAGTGTTGTTGCGGTTTCAAGTGCAAGGTTTTGTGGGTTCATTGTGATCAATCGTGCAGTGTCTTTGGGGAATATCTTCAACACCATTCTTCTGGGATTTTGTGATTCGTTGGCCGTCGTCGCCAAACAATTGCAATCAATTGTGCAGTGTCTTTGGGAATATCTTCAGCATCATTCTTCAGGAGCTTTCGGATTTGTTGGCTGTCGTCGCCAGGAGTGTCCCGACACAGGATAAGAATCTTTGTTTTCTTCTTTCATTAGTTTCATTCAATGCAGTAGTTCGAAATAGTGGTTCGCTAGTTTGGCCTTCACGAGTGGCCCGTTGTTTTGTTGCGCTGGTTCTGATGAACGCCGAGGTGACAATAGAGGGGGAGGGATAATTCCGTTGGTCTCTCTCACACACACAACTACACACACCAACATCAATTCGGGTCGACCCAGAAACATAATAAGTCAATTGAATCAATAGCGTTTTGAAATAACGAGTTTGGGCCCAACTAATTCAATCAAAGATTACAAACAAAGTTTTGTTACAGTCAATTCAATTCAATCATTAATTACATCACCACAAAGATAAAGATTCAGTGCACGATAGAAAGGAGTAGAGTAATTGCCGTAATAAAACCCAGGTAGACCCAATTTCATAACAGTCAAAAGGGTATCTCATTTTCACGATAATTACAAGGTCAACTGCAGT
>JAWQRP010004451.1:0-11855 GCA_033557875.1 Quadriops clusia | reverse complement strand
AATGCTCCTTGCGAGGCAATTGTAACAAAAAATTGCTGGGTTGCCACGTGCGAAATCCGATATTTCGATAACAGGTTTGTCATCTTTATCTGTTTACATTTAAAGCGATGCATTAGAAGAGTTCCGCCGCAAGGCAGGATCCTTTGCGGGTGAGATACGTACGTAAGGGGGGTACTGTTTACATTTGTAAAAATCAGCTGAGCTAGCTGCCACTTAAATGAGATTATTCGAAATTTTACATTTTTTTTACTTTCTTACTTAACATCGGCACATTTCCGTTACGTGGCCAATCCCCGACTTCCATCTTGTTTTTAATTTTAAAGAAAAAAGTTAATTTGTAATATTGTAAATTTTAAATGGCTTGACTTGCAATTAGAATAACTTTTATTTTCTTTTATCAATATTCGTTTGGATATTTTAGAGTATGCATTTTCTATTTCATATTTCAAGAAGAATTTTATTATTGACGACAAAGGTTATATAATTTAAAAAATACTGCACATTTTCTACTTGCTACACCCAATAATGGCTTTAATTTAAGAGATAATGTGATTTTGACAAGTCCCTAAGGCATGTCAATAAAATTTGACGAGTGATTTTGATAAGTGGCATAATTTGAAGTAAAATATTTTTTGTTTCATCAACAAATTTTTCAATTCTAGAAATTTCAGTAATTTTGGGAGATTTTTGTCACTGTTTTGAAAATTATCCAAGGCATTTTCATTATTTTAATTGAATTATTCAATAACATGACAGTTTTCTTATGAAAATTACGAACTAATGCAGTGTCCCTATAAAGGTGTCGGTAATACGCACCTTGGCAAACAGTTGCTGGAAACCGTTGCTGTCTTCACCCAAATTTTTATTCGCTCATAATATTTTTAAGTCATCTGCCCAAAAACGCACTTCAAAGCCCAGACAATCTAATGCCGGGTAATTGAGGTGTCCTAATGTAATTCTTTTACGTTCTCTGGTTGTTACAAATTTATATAGATTAGTAATTTGTTTATTGATTTGGATTTTTTAATAAAAATAGATCATTAATACCTATATACCCAAAAAAATCAAAATATATTAATAGTTTGAATGTTTATTCCGATCCGAGATACATTCCTATAAACAATCTATGAACAAACTTTCTATTTTGTTTATTTATACGAATTTCAACAAAGAATCCCTAACATTTTCCAACAAATCAATAAAAGGAGGAAATGCAGATGATATACGGAAATGAGGGCTTAATCAAATGTATGCAAATTCTTTCCTTAGGCCGATAGAACTTTGATCTCATGAAGGAACAATTAGCATTGGAAGCGACCCAAAAATAAGAACCGGGACGTTTAAAGAAATGAATAATTTAAAGCGAATATGGCAAAGAAATTAGGGCGTATCTGCGGAACGTGAAGTGTATTGCTGGAAAGACTCGCTGTCTGTCTCAGCTGTGACCGCGTCGGGCTCGCTGTGCGCCAGGATTAAAGTGCAGACATCTGTTTACATAAGGAGTAAATGCGCTAGAACAAAGCGTCTCTCAAATCCGACATGATTGGATATCCATTCTGAGGCAAGACGCTAATAATACAGATTTAGCTAATCCGCATGAGCGACTACTCAGAACTTGCATCTGTAATCAAACATGCGCCCAAGCCAAGGAATGTATCACATTACTTGTTTCTTGAGTTTCCTAACTTCTAATTTAAATTTTGCACGTGCGCCTCCTATCGGTAGCGCCGCCTGATTTACCAAACCGCACTACCAGCTCGTTTATTACAGAATTGACTCCGAGTATTTGAAACTAAGATCCCTTATCATATCGAAACTGTACCGCACCGCATAACATAGTGTGTTTATTTGCATAAAAATGTTCTGATTTTAAACGTAGCAGAGGGTAATTTCAGCTATTTGCAGCTGAGTTAAATAACGAATCCGGGAAAATTTACTGGTTGCAATAACAATAATTCCGCACCGACCGGGAAACTTTTTACGACTCAACGTTAAATTGGGAAAAACCTGGCGCAGTCTTAAAACTATTAGAGAGTGAAATGTTTTAATTTCCCTATTATCAGAAATGTAACAATAAAAACCTTTCCACACAACTATCCCATTAATGTACAATAGAAACAAGTAAATACGGGGAAATAATGAGCTCTTTGGATTTTGCAGATATCCTAACCATCAATTTCCAAAGCAGCACTTCCAACCTTAGTAAATTATACCAAAGCGCGGCGCAGCGGCGGCGCTTTTACGGTGGATTTTCCCTCTTCATTCAGGATCATAAAAGCAAATCACTAGACTATTAGGTGGGAGGTCAAATAGATTTGGATGTTTAATATTAAAAAGAGTAACAGGATTAGCTTAATTTATTCCCCGTGAGGAAAATCCGATTAATCCCTTTCGTTTCCATCTTTCGTGTTGAAAGATTGGTTTATGGACTGTACAGTCCTAAAAATAAGGATAATTCAGGACGTAGGAGTCACGGAGAAGGGAAAGGAATTCCAATGCGACTTCCAAAGCAATTTCTCTTTTTCAGACGGTTACAGCGTGTTCTTTCAGTTCGATTGAGAACTCGTTGACCAATTTCTCGATTGCAGGAGTAGCAGAAATCAATTCTGAATCATCCAATTTGATTGCCTTTGTACTGAAAATTACTCGCGATTACAATAAACAGCTTACAAATTAACTTCGTATATTTTGTTACGTATATTTACACACTCAAGCTAGAATTCCTTCGATAGAATTTTACAGGAAGTGCTTTAAACCAAATTGTTTATAAATAATGATCGAAAATGTAGAAAACTTAATATATAGGAAGTAATTAAAAACTGCTTTTCTCACCAGCAACTTTTGCAATATATTAGTTCCCACAGGATTCTGGCTGTAACGATTTTTCAAACAACAAAGTTTGGGTTAGAGTTCACTGTAAATACTGGATAATACGGGTTAACGACTGAAGTCCGTCGTAATATTCTTTGCCACTAATCACTAAAATTAATTATCAATTAACAACCATAAATTGATATTTTTGAGGTCAATGCTTAGGAAATCTCTAAAAAATTAAGAAATTCTAAGTGTTACGCAATTGTTTTCGTAGCACTAACTAAATTGATAACAATAAAACGGGAGCGTTAGCATTTCCTTCCTACAGAATTAGTAATTAGGATTTAATTGCAACATGCGATAATGTAGTTAACAGCTTAATATTATACTTCACTGTGCATGTAGTGAGAATTCGTAAATAGTTTAATTAAATTGAACTTCAAACGTAAATGTACGAGCTATTACATACTTATAATTAAATTTGTACTTTCACGTGCATATATGCTAACAATATCTGGAATTAAATAGTAGGGAAAATTCTTTTGACTACTTAACGACAGAATCTCCACTCATACATGATAAACGAGAAATTCGTCCTTTGAAGCTTTTCGCAAATTAAGCTACATGAGCTGTACGGCCACGTTTGAACCTCAAAGCAATTTTCTCTTGCAAAATAAAGAAACATTTGATGTGTTTGCACAACTTTTTATACTGCTTTCATGAATTAAGGTTCATACGTGCACTGTCCAGTTTCACTGTGAGCCTTGCTTCTTTATGTGGAAGCAAAAATCAAACTAGTTAGGTATATGTATGCGACACAGTTTTGCAGACATATTTCAGTCTTTCCACTTGTACTACGTAAAATTTCATAGCGCGCGCTTACATCACTTTTAGATCTGTTTTAAAGTTTGATGTAGTGTAGTACTGACTATACAGAACATAATTGAAACTTTTACCAGAGATAGAGATAGAATTATAGAACTGTAGGCGCGAGCTATGTGAGAAGATTTAGATGGTAGGAATGTAGTCTTCGGCTGAAGAAGTGTTGTCAATGAAGAGGATGTTCAATGTTCGATCTTGGAGGTAAGCGTGACGCCAACGCTTTCTGGTCACTGCCGATACTTCTTTAGTCGAAAAATCACCTACAAAAACCTTGAAAATCACTATTTCTCTCCGCATAACTATTCTAGATCAGATATAGTATATCTCCCGGAAGTGTTCCATTGACTACTTTTATTTAATCATTGGATCACCTTAAATATTTCTTGAAAAATCGGAAAGGTTTATTTCTCTTAACGTAAAACCAAAACCGATAAATTTAACTTCATTATTGTTTCATGTGCGCACTACATTAATTACAGAAATTTCATTAATGTCATTACCTACATATGTAGTAAAATATTATTAGATATATTAACGCTTTAATCTAACTAAAGAACACGTAGAACTAATTAAATAAAACTTAAATTAAAGGGCACGGAACTAAGTAATTAAAATTTAGCGAGGCAGAATTAATTTGTTCCTGTAATGTGTTCCAGCGTAATGTAATGATAGCAACAACTGGAGCACAAGGAACCGATTATATACCTAAGGCAAATAAATACGCAATAATCAAGTGCGCGATGCTGGGCGGGAATCTTAAAATTGACAAAGCACACTTGATACAGTTAACTTTAATACGCAGCAATAAACGCCAGTCCGTAATCCTTAAGATTGTCGTCACATTCAAGTGCTGCACAATTACACCGAATAACAAGCGAGCAAATTTATAAATCACTTTGAATATACTGCGGATCGTTAAACTGTTAATATAGGCTGTCATGGCATCTGCAAGTAAATGACATAAATGGCTTTACGTATGGAAATCTAATCCCATGCATGGCCGTGCTTGTATTTTGATTTGATGGTCCCGTAATGGTGCTTACTAATGGCTCAGTAAATAATGGAGATGCCAATTAATACCAATGATTGACAACTAGATGTTCCAATTGGTAAACTTTTCAGACTATCTTAAGTGTATCCAAGAAAATAAAATGTTTAGGGTGCGAGTGTTGTTATTATTATGAGAATGTTAACACGTTTATCTGGGACCAATTTTATTCTACAAATCAGAAAATGATGATAACTTATTTTTGCAATGTACGAAAGAATATCAATGTCAGAGGCTAATGTAAGTAAAAACAATTTATGAAATAATTGATTTATGACCAACTGCATTTATTGCAATGAGATTATTGCGACAGTTTCAACATTTGTGTTGCCACAGCAAAACAGTAAAAATAGTCCCAATAAGTTATCTTTGAACCGTACCGATTAATTTGTGTTGATTAAATAGGCCAGCACGATGTTTAAATAAAATTTATTTCTTTAAATATTAACTTAAATATGTTATAACAAACAAAATGTTAACCTTGCAAACATTAATAGTTTACTATAAATAAAAATTACATGTATATAAATAAATTAGGAAAATTCAGTGTATGAATATGATAAATGCGTATGACTAGAGGTAGATAGTAATTGCGAATGGAGTCTATCAAATTGATGCAAAATACTAACATTGACAATAATTAAAATTGAACTAAAATTGCTTTTAGTTATCACAGGTACAAGGAGTGGTTGTGTTAGCAATTTAAAAAAATAAGAAATATCTATAACGATAAAACTAATGCTAGTGCACTGAAATACTGAATTTGATGCTCAATATCTACGTTGTTGACATGTTTTAACAATAATATAATGTTTCTATTCTAATGATAATGGTAAAGTATTTCTAAAATTGTAAGTAAAACAACCTGATACATAAAAGCGTTAATTTTAAGCTATGAGGGAGGCACAGAACTATGCATATACTTAATTAAAAACCGCATGTCATGCTTGCATTTACCAGAGTCATCAAACAGTAAATTAGTTGTTTGATTTTCACTATCTTTTTCAATAACTTCGTGGAGAATAAACCTTAAATTTCTGATGGTGGAACAAGCTAATGGGTTGTTACGAACGTTAATTAACTTGCATGAGCGGGATAATGTCGCTAGAGTAGATTCAGAAATGTGTGATAACTGGTTGAAGTTTAAATTCAGTTCAAAATTGTGCTCGGTGCTGAGAAACATGTCTTCGGGAATTTGCTGGATCAAATTGTTGCTCAGCCAGAAAGCTCCGTGTCTCCTGAAATTTCCAAACGCCCCGGAATTTATACTACTTATCCTGTTGTGCGTAAGGACAATGGTGGTGAAGGCGTCTTCCTGAATGTTCCTGAAGGCGAAACTGGGAAGTTCTTCGATGAGGTTGTCCTTTAAATAGATTTTATGTATATTTACGCTGAAACGGAACCAATTCGGATTGACGGTGGTGAGAGCGTTTCCGTTTAAGTTGATGGCTTTCAAATTCTGCATGCGGTCAAACGCACTTTCTGCGATGGTTTCGATGTTGTTATCGGAAAGATCCAGAGACTTAATTGGTAAATCGTTGAAAACTCCATCTTCGATCGTTGTTAGGTTATTTTTGGATAGAGATAGATAAAGCAAGTTCATCCGCTGAAACGCCCCCGGCTCAATATAACGCAGATTGCTGTTCCAGATACGCAAGTCGAACAAATATCTGAATGTCCTTTTGGTGGTACACAAAAAAGGTACGTGCTGATCGATAATATGGAAGGATTCTTCATTCACCATCTCAGAAACAGGCTTAACTTTATCTGTGCCAGGAATATTTGCCGACGCCCTCCAAAACAAGTGGTGAGGGCATTCTTGAGTCTCAGCGTAGCTCAGAGAGCAGAACAAGAGTATACACACGCACTTGAACCACATTTCCCTGCTGTTTACTATGACTGTAACCGCGAAACTGAACTATCTTATAGTGCAATTCGCTTCTTGACAACGTAAAATATGTACGCGATAATCTTCTGACCTATGTCCTTAAATAACTGTTTAAATATTTTAATTGTGCGAACGATTCATGAATCAATTGACGTCATGTAATGTTAAAGATAATACCAAGAAAAATATCAACGTGACTACAATAATTGACACGTTAGTCGAATTATCACACGTGGTTACGAAACGCATCGACATTTATAATTAAATATCATATGGATACTAGGAGCACTTAGTAATTATTATCAAATCAATTTATTATAAATATTTGATAAATTGCCTATATACTTATCATTTTCTTAATAGTTGTTTTTGTTTCTTTTTGTACATTCATGTATAAAATGAAAAAGTGCTCGCAACCTATGTACGCTATTCCTCTTTCCCAGGGGATCGAAGCACCCTGTAAATCCCTTCCTTAATTAAGACATAAAATTTATTTGCATGCAAATTTACTAACGTTTTCTGAAATCCCGATTCGTTAAACATCAATTCCACTAATTTATAGTCTAAATAAAGGTCAAGTAGAATGCGTACTGATTATAAATCTTCGGTGACGTCCGTTTGAGAGAATTGTGAAACAAGAGAATACGCACGTACTAGTAATTTTGATTTATTGCCAGAGTATGACTCAATTAAATATTTATTTACAATACGTATCACTTATTTACACGGAAATGATCTTCCTATTGCTTCCAGTGATGTTATTGTCGATAAATCGTGACTTGTTCCAACATTTGGTAATAAGACAAGTAAATATAGTTGGGAAAGTACGTGGGGAAATTCCAGTAGCTATGCACTGCGCGGTTAATATAATGCGAATACACACGTAAAAGACAGGTAAGATAAGGATTGCCCGTTTGCCGTAGAAGGGTAGGCGGCATTTAAAGTCTGTTAACAAATATTTTTCCAGCAAAATTAAATTTGAAATTGAAATCAAACAAAACCTACCTCTTTTCCTTCCCTGTTTTTCCAGCGAACCCATTTGGCGAATCCAGGTCTCCAATATTCTATCATGTACTCCTCGGCGTACTCCTGACCTTGTCCGTTACCAAATCTGCCTTGTGTCCGGCCACCCGTAATGACGTGAAGTTCTTCCAAGTTTATTTCAAGATACTCTTTTGCGTCACGAGATACCATCTGCCTCGGACACCAGGCTCCACCATTTTTATCGTTCCTTAACCTAAAAGTAGAAAAAAGGTATCCACTCTATCCCTGTCACAGAAAATAAATTAACAGATATTGGGGGAAAAAGTGAGTTATCTTTCTTGAAAGCAGCCGTAAATCGTAGCAACAAATTTCAAAAAAAAACTCCTTATAACTATTTGTTATTTACTACATAAAATAGTACAAAAAAAGTGATCTAATATTGAACATTTGCACCTAAAATACAGAACAAATTTCACTCTCATGCAAATTTAAACAACATAAGCACACCCTTCATTTTATTTATTTGCATATAACTTAAAATTTTAAAAATGAAATTTTTCTGCGGAACACCGTGTAAGCAATTTATAGACTCAATCATTGCAGTTCATAAATCTCATTTTCTATTCCCTGTTCATATTACCTTATATGATTTAGATTCACTTCCTGGCATTTTGTGATTGAAAACTTTCAAACTAACTCGGAGACAAATTGAATCGGCACTTATTCTGAAGTTATTTACTTTAGATTCTCGGCCTTTTCGCTTACCTTTTACTTGAAATTACTGCTCGAAGCTTGCAAACTTAACGTTAGAGAAAAGAAATTTGATTTGCGCTGCTAATCGATGTTAAAGTTTGAATCTGAAGTATTTTCCGAAGTATTTCCGCTAATTTGAAATTTTCTTCTTTGTGAAACTGAACTCAACGAATAATGACACTATTAAAATCACTTTTGTTGTCTGTTGTGAAAGAACGAAATTTAAAAACAAAAACAATGCCATCCGCCATAGAGCATTATATGCCCTAGTGGATAAACGTAAACTATATAAATTAAAAATAAATCAATGCTTGCTTTCTCATCTGATAGTAATTAATCACTTTTTAGTCACCCCTAATGCGTTTTTTAGCCATTCACCAGCGCTGGTAGTTGCTATTCACGTATTTACTCCCCACAATTTAATACTTTATATGCGGTTTTCGTTTTGTATTCGCAAATTTGCATAACGTATTATGTTGCTTTTATTTCCTTCAGTGCTGTACTTAATGAAAGGTTTTTGAATTCATCATTGCTACAGTTGTTTATTTTTGTTTATTCCGACAATTTTACGTTGAATTCAAATTTTTATTTTAAATCAATTCCACCGCTTTTACGCCAACGTACTTTTATGCTACGAAAGGTGGAGCCAAGTCATGCGAAGCTAAACTGAAATAATAAGCTATATTTTCACTTCCACTTACTTATAAAAGCCGGTAAAGCGTGCTCTTTAAAACCGGCCATATTTTATATTATTATTAAATTATCTCCGCAATGTAAAAGCAAATACTTGAAGCAACTCTGCAATAACTTGATCTTCAAATTAAAAATTATGAGACTTGCGGCGGAGGTACTTCTCTTTAATATAACGACCCTTTGTTTTTATCGTACTTTCTTCAACTTTTTTTCATAAATAAACCGATGAAAAATGAATGAAGTTTTAAATATCCTCCCTCTCTTAACTTACTGAAAATATTTTTGGAAAAGCTTTTACGGTGACAGATGCAGTTTACAAAGCAGCAACACATTTCAGTGTATTGATTCGTAGGTGCATATAGATAAAAGATAAAAACAAACTTTTGTAATCCCTAAACAAGTCATAGAGAATTTTGTTGTATTATTTTGAATCCAGTCTCATTATTAATGCATTGTCTGCTGAAGGATTTATTGAGGATTTAAACTCATGCTTCCGCGTATAGAACAACTTCAATCACCATAAGTCCCTACTTTACAATTGTTCAATTTTGAAATATCAAATCTAAATTACATCCTATAACTGTTTCTGTGCAACTTCAAACTAAGCCAATTCCATAACATAGTTCTTCCTGTAGGCTCCTCAGCCCTGGATCAAACTTCGTTAAGCCCGTAGGCTGTTTCTCAACTCAACCGTTTGTTATAAAGGTGTGGGTATTTATGATTCTGTAGTTTGTTAAATTATCAGCGAAATGTTCTTGTGGTGGTCTTTTTCTGTCTAAATAATAATAATAATAATAATAAATGATTTTATTGGAACGAAAACCCGATTTCTTAAGATATTTAACAATAAATTATTCATAATTAATATAGGTGTCAATAGGTTTAAGACTCAGAATGGAAATGTGTAAAATACTATCATGTAAGTAATTCTGTTTCAATCGTCAAACATAAACTTAAGTATTGGCACACGCCTTTATCAATAACTACATAAACACAAGAACTAATGTTGCAAGCACATTAATGTAAAACGCAAAAGATGCGTTAACACGCAAAATCACGACCCCGATGTAATGATGAAAGTGTAATCTAGGTTGCGAGATAGCGTAATCTCAATAATTAAAACGCTTTGAAATGTGTGCAAATGAGCTTGAAAATTTTATAGGTAGCCAAACACTAACCGTCGGAATCGTTAATCGCATTCGCTATTACGGCCTCGGCGGCAGTATGGGTATAAAATTTGTATTTTTATGGCTATCAAAGAGTAATTATCGGTGCTATCGCGTTTTATGTTTCTGCCTCTAGTTCCGCAATTGTGCCGCTGCTGGTGGACGCAGATGTTGTATTGATGAATAAAAAGTTTAGTTCAAAGCACCAGATGCAAACGTTCCGCTACCAACGCAGCATTCAGCGCTGAGCAGAGCAGCTCACACATAGTGAGTGGCCTGCGTGTATGCAATAAAATCGAGCCCGCCATAAAGTATTGTATTGCGAATACTCCTACTCCTGCTTCAAGTGAAACTTTTTTATTAGGCCCAGGTATTTTCTATTAAGGCGGCAATAACTGGTGGCGCAGTAAGACTTCCCCCGAGAAATTTTCCAATTTACGAGTATGAATTTCCGGTACACATTTTTATTAGCCTTGCAAGCAGTTTATTCCCAGCGAACAAATTCCTTATTTAAGAAGTTTAGCTCCTGTGTAAGTGAATTTAGAGGAATTGTTAAGAAACTTCCAGGACGAAGTCAAAACTACGAAACGGAATATTAATAATTTACTGAACAATTCTTCTGAGTGCCTCACATTTTTTATATAAAACCGATCTTTTCCTACGCATGCGAGAATTTATGTTTAAATTCGTATGCCTAACAATTCCTATTCATATTTCAGGCCACTTCCGTAATATTATTTTATCAAACGACTTTCAGAACGGTTTTTGTTGTGCTTAGTTGGTTATTGTCACGCAGATCTTGAATAATATATTCGAATAACCTAAAAATAGCAGTTATATCTTATCTGTCTTCCCTTGGTTAGTTTCAACAACCCTGTTGCTTTGAAAAAGTACGTTTTATATTGGAAGCTTGTTAATTAATAAAACCTACTAATAATCCATTAGGACATCAATTGCTACTTCATCACGTATTTATTCTTCCACGACGATTTTCTGGTTTATTTCCATTTAGGTTGTTCACTAATTTTAATCAATGTCTGTGGATCACCACTTAAAATAATTTACCTACATTTGTAATGGTAGGTTTCTACAATTCAGCTAAAGCTATTCTCAAGTAAGTAGCCAATTACATATTTAATAAGGTCGTTACCGGTGGATTTGTGTTGATATTTTCAATTCAAACAAGTTATGACTTAGAGGAACTAAAATTAGAAATGGAATCGATCAGTATCTATTTAGTGTATAACGTTTTAGCCATGCAAGAGATAACTATTCTGACTATTATTTTTTCTATCAACTTAGTAAATTATTTTCTTGATTTGAACCCATTTAGTTGTTTTACTAATATAATGATAAAAGTATATTGTACTTCAACTATTTATTTTTTTAAAACACAACCGGTTTCGGGATTATATACCCATCATCAGGTGTTAACTACAAAAACATGAGTTATTAAATACATGTACAAATAAAATATTACTAATTGCTACTTACAATATTAGTTATATATGAAAATATTAAAATATCATATTAATTAAATAATTGATGTAAATAACGGAGGGAACTCAATTAGCAACTGTTCATTTAAACAATGGATATGTTGTTTTTGTAAACGATGAATTTCCAT
>JAWQRP010004450.1:0-11856 GCA_033557875.1 Quadriops clusia | reverse complement strand
CCACGTGCGAAATCCGATATTTCGATAACAGGTTTCTCATCTTTATCTGTTTACATTTAAAGCGATGCATTAGAAGAGTTCCGCTTCATGGCAGGGTCCTTTGCGGGTGAGATACGTACGTAAGGGGGGTACTGTTTACATTTGTAAAAATCAGCTGAGCTAGCTGCCACTTAATTCGTATTAGAACTGTTTGTTCCATTTTACGTGCTAATAAGAATATAATAAATAGAAAAGTAATTACTTTACAATAAGAAAGATCTGAGGTTGTAGTACGATTTACGAATGATACGGATGATGTTTGAAGTGTTGTCATTAGCACTAAAATTTTTTGAACTAAAATTTTCGGATATTCACGTAAATCGTACTTTAAGCAAATCGCATGTAAAAAAATAGGTAACGAGAACTGGTGAGCATTATTTGTAGAGTGTACACGTGTCAAATAGAACGACTCCTTGTGGCATACATAAGCACTAAATTGCATATGTACCTCCAAGGCCGTGTGGAAGTACCAGACCCTGATATTCAAAACCGCTATCACCAAGGAACTGTGAGATGCGGTGGGAACATGATCGGGTTGAGAAGAGACGAAAGTAACAACAAAGCCCCTACTTTCGTCTCTTTTCCAACCGATTATGTTCCCATCATCTGTCGCAGTTCCTTGACGATAGCCGTTTTGGATATCACGGCCTGGAACTTCTAGACGACCTTGGTACCTCCCACAGATAGCATAAGCTTACTTAGATATACGTAAATTTGTGAAATGCTTTTCTAAGTCATACTGTATTATTACGGAATTCATTAGTTTATTAAAATTAGCAGCCACAGGAACACCCGCACCGCATCACTTTCAAGACGCAATGGAAATACGTTGTAAGGATGTCATAAACGCATGCCGCGTATATGTATTTATTTACATATGTTCTGGTGTTCTATTTGTCAGGTGCCCGCTCTATATCCCACTTTAATATTGGACAATACATCTTTGTTGCTATAATTAAATTGAGTAGTTCATACTTACACAATTTTATTTCACAGAGCACCTCACACTGCGTTTCACTTTTAGATAAAACCGTTTGCAAAATGGACGTTACCATTTGAATGACGCTAGCGCATTAGAAACTCTATGGGTATTAACTCCAAAATTGTGTAAAAAGTAACACTTTATAGTGAAATTTCACCTGAAAGTGTTAGTTTGTACCAATTTAACACGAAAGGTGAAGTTCTAGCACCTAACTGGTGTAAATAATACTGAAATTAAAACCCATATCCGCGGGGATAAGTTTTTTCACCGCTCTGGATAACAACAAAATGTTTACACTTTATAACGGTGAAAAATGAACTCTACATGGTGTTATTTTAACACGATTTTGAATAAAACGTAACACAATTTGGAGTAATATTAACACTTTTGGGAGTAATTTCTACACTTTTTCCTTTAACACCCCGATATTTCTTTTTGTGTAGGAGTAAATCTAAAAATAGTGCACTGTGTGGAGGAACTAATGTAAAGCCGCGCCATCCAATAAAATGCAAGAGACGCTAAATAAGAAGATTGATATCGCGAAATTTATGGAACGACGGGCTTCCATTTCTAAATAAAATTTGGGCCGATCGATCCCCGGGTTATCGTATTGTTTTAAGTGCTGGATTTCAAGGTTACAACTATTTCACCTCTATGTGACCTAGAGAAAGTTAATTATCGATTGATTTTCTACCATGTACTTCCGCGGGTTCAGAATAGAATTATTATTAATTCTTTCAGATATTACTATCGAGCTAATAAATCATCTAATTCTTGCGTAATAGCTTCTTTAACGAAGGAACAAACATTTTTATACGCAGCGTGTTTTTCTCCTTAATAAATTTGTCCCCTTTTAGGAAAGGCGTGCAAATAGTTATATTTAACTGAATGAAACATTCAGTCCACAAACAATCAACTTAATAGTAAAAGGTCGTAGCCATTTCGAACGACCCAGTAATTCATAGGGAATTCGCGTGTTTGCCGTTGGAGGGGCCGAGCTATTTTTAGCAAAATTCGCTGATTCGCAGATTTAATTATGGGGTTAACTGATTTATATATCAAAACGCCCCTGAATTTCACGTATAATTGGGCCAGTGGACGTGTTGAATGTCGATGGATTCGCCAAAGCGATGTGGCAATAATAATTAAGAGAATTTTCGGGGCGGCCCACCTTTTCTAATTTATATTCGAGCACAGCTTCGACTTCCCAGATAGGCATTTTATTCTTATTCGGTGATGTGTGACTAACCTGAAAATTAAATGAGTATATTCTATCTGGTTCGGAATAAAAGTAGAAATATTAATTTATAAGTATCTACTATATGTTTTACAGGAAGTATTATTGGTATATCCTGTGTATATACTTAGAATTAGTAGTAATGCAATTGTGTGTTCACAATGCAGGACATTCACACCTACCTATGTTATTTCCGCAGCTGTCCGATCACATTACTTAATTAATCGACAATTACACATAAGCAGGTGAATGTCCTGTCGCCTACGGAACTAATTAGCACTTTCATTAAACATTGCAACAATAACTCGTATAGTACTACCACAGATATCTGTGGTATTACGATACAACTTCTAGCATTATATAAGGTAAAGGATTATTAAAGTTCTCAAAATATAAACAAACTCATAAAACAAACATTATGATTAAATTATGTTGAGTAATTGCGTTAAAGTTTCGCACTTTATCACAATTACCCAGACTCGTTGGATGATCAAATATTTCTCAATTCCTCAGAAGACAAGAACATCCTATTAATAATGGCTCTATTCGTATTCTTTTGAGAAGTTTTCCACATGAATTATTCCTAAAATCGTACATACTCCATATTTCCTGCTTCCGGACCTTTTTGGGACAGATCACCAATGAGAAATATACATGAAAATTTAATGTTCCTTTTTGGAGAACATGTTATATATCCTTTTCATTAGTATCGTATGTACAAACATATATTAAATAATAATTCCACAAAATCTACTCATTATATTATTTTTTATTTCGGAGCAGTATTTGTAAATTAGTTTTTATAATAAATAAAGAGTTATGTGTGAAGTAATTTTCCTAATTAATAGAATGTGTAATAAAAGTATTTTTCAAACCATTAGGATGTCTATTAACTTTGTTTTCAAACTCAACTGGAGACTTTAACATTCAGTTGAGTGTTACCCAAGATGTGGGATTATAATTATCATTTATTAAATGCAAGCACATAGTTATAAAGTTTAGATTCTGAACTAAATAAATATATACAGACGGGTACTATAAGAATTATGAAACAAAAACATTTAAATTCATATTGAATAATTTTTAAGTATGATCTAACATCTCGAAATCCCAATAATTTGAAAAAGTTCGTCGTAAACTTCGGCTACCTTGATTTACAATTTAAGCATAAACATTAATTTTTTTTTCAAAATTTTCAAATTTTTTGAACAAAGGGTACCTCCTTATCAAAAATGACGTTTCAAAAAATCGCCATAATTACTTTTTTAAGTATAAAAATATGAATCAGCAGTTCGTAGTAAACTTCGGCTACCTTGATTTACAATTTAAGCATAAACATTAATTTTTTTTCTCAAAATTTTCAAATTTTTTAACAAAGGGTACCCCCTTATGAAAAATGACGTTTCAAAAAATCGCCATAATCACTTTTTTAAGTTTGAAAAATATATTTATTTATTTTTTTAAAATATTATTGGGCATTCTATTGATTAGGAAAATTATTGTCATACATAAAACTGAATGGTTAAGAATCTAAACTTTCAACCTGAGTCTTACAGAAAAATTGAAAACTTTGAATTGAGATATATGTACTTTATTTATGGGTTTAATTAAAGAAGGTTTCTCTTGCTAGTTATTTATTTGTCGGCACAACTAGTTTCGGTCCTTCTTCAAGAACCTTCGACAGGTGCTAGAAAGACCAAATTAATACAATTAACCCACAAACATAAGCAAATACACCTGTTCTTAAAAATAATTTAAAATTACAAGGACATACATACCTATGCGACTTCACAAATAAATTTCATGACAAATTTACCTTTAACAAAACTTTTTTGAATAAACTATTATCTTTAGCCGTGTTAGTTTAACAATTTGAGCATCGATGATTTACTCTTTTCTACTTTTTTGTGTATAGTTATATCCAGGAAATTTAATGTATTGTCCTTTTCAATTTCTTGGGTGAATTCTAGATTTTGGTGTAATGAATTAATAAAAAATAGGAAATCTTCAAGTTGTGCGTTTGTACCTTCCCATATACAAAATATATCGTCTACATATCGTTGCCATAGAATTATACTGTTTGAAAAACAATTGTCTTTCTTTAAAATTATTTCTTCTATGTGATCAATGAATAGATTTGGCATGAAAGAGGAAAGAGCGCTTCTCATTGGAAGCCCGTCTTTTGTTCTAAATATTTGGTTGTTAAACTCGAAAAAATTTTGTTGTATTACAACTTCAATTAAGTTGATCATGCCCTCTACTTTTTCTGTATTTAAATTAACAGTTACAGGTATATTAGTGTATAGATTTTTGATATCGAATGATATCATTAATTGTTTATCATTGGGTATTATATCTTTTAGTAACTTTGTTAGTTCATATTCTGTATTTGAAAATTGAATGTTTGTTAAATTAGTGTATCGTTTATTACATTCAGTTCTCGCAAAGATAATAAATTAAATTTCCTCGATATAATTATACACAAAAACGTAGAAACAAGTCAATTTACATTTGAAATATACCGTAAAGAAAAACTTTCACTGATGTCATAATACCTTTCGACTCTTTTAACCATAGTGAACAATATACAAATAAATATCTATCAAGAGAAACCTTCTTTAATTAAACCCATAAATAAATAATTTATTTTCTTACTTCTCTTAAGAATATTGCCCAAAATATATTGGTATTAAATTAAATAAATTTATTCTTGATCATATATAAAACAACGATACTTTTAACTAATACGTTTATTCTGGGCCCAAGATTAGTGATCCCTCAGTATATGACAATAATTTTCTTAATCAACAGGACGTTTAATAATTTTATTTTCAAATTATTGGGATTTAAACATGTTAGATCATAGTTAACAGTCATTAAATATGAATTTAAATATATGTTTTTAATTTTCTTATAGCACCCGTCCGTTGGACAATAAAGTTGTATTCAAGACAATGACAATTCACCGCTACACGAAATACGTATTCTTTAGAAAAGTAAACTATTTTCTCTTATTTGTAAGAGTTTCTTTACTTTTTTATAAAGTCTGTTTTGATTTTCAAATAGGAAATCAAAAAATCTTAATTTTCAATAATAATTACTGTTACATTTAATATAGATTTGCTTAAACAAAAAATATTAAAATCTTGTTTATTAAGAATATAATATGAGTAAGCTTATTTCATTATAAGAATATATCGTCTTCACTTAAAAATTCTATGACGTTACAAATTCTTGATTTAAGAATAACAATTCAAGAATTTGCGCTTTCTTACGTCATGATTATAGTGTAGTTAACCATATTTTCTGATGTTAAAATAAGCATTACTATGATATGAATAAAATCAACTATTTCAGCAGGACAGAAGGTTCAGGAGTATACGATCCTGAAAAATGTTCCCACTTTCTTAATATAAAAAAAATATTCTCGGAGAAATGCGCACCAATACCCACTAATATTGGCCCGTAAAAATTAATATTAAGCTAGAATTAAAGAGATTCTCGTGTTCCCTCTTGCGGTCATAAATTCGCGTGGTGATAAATCGAGATCAATAAAAGATCAAATCGGGCTGACTTCCAGATAAGATTACCCCCTAAATATTTGATTTTATCCTCGCCGGCCTAATGGAAATAAATAGGCCGTATAGAGCAAGTGAGAACTCTAGTGGTACGCACTTCAATGCCAGATTGTGCGGGGCCAGTCCACACAAACACCGAAAACAGAAGTTGGCGCAACACGAAGAGGTGTTATCGTTCGTAATTCCCCCTGGAGGCACCTCCCACAAGTGTTTATGATACAATCTGTTGTTATTAATAACGCAGCAATCAAACCTGTGATTGCTGCAGCACGCAATGTTAACCGAATTCTTTTACTTATTTTCTTTTTTTTTTGTTCAGTGATTGTCTGTTTGGTGTTTTATTACACATACATACTAAACACTTGGAAGGTTTTTGTTTTACAGAAAAAATGTAGGAATATTATTTTTAAGTAGTTTAGATAATAAAAAAAGTAGAAAAGAAAATTACAAGGAATAACCTAGGGCACAACTAAAAAACTACATAATACACAATTTTAACAGTTTGAAAAGCGTAAATAGAAACACAAAATATTTCCACTATTTTAAATAGTGAAATTTTAGCTAACATAATGTAATTTACCACAATTCGAAATTGAATCATGGCATATTCCTTCGACGCAAACCCTAGCATTTTAAACAAGTTAGTTTTATACAAAGTTAGTTTTAGGCGTGAGGTGTTTTAAACTACCTACTCCTATTTGCATAATCTTTAAAACATTGCATCACAATGCTTAGTACGTTAATCACCAGGCAAATGGGACAACGTGAGTTTGTTACCGCGGGTAGGTAAATACGCGACCTAAAGTAACATTTAACAAGCATTAGCATTGTAAATTAGAGGGGCCTTAAAGTGAAGGAATTAAGAGCGCGGCCGGCGAAGTTTGCGACTGCTTCTTTTAATAAAAATTAAATTTTTCGGCCGAATTAAATCAGGATATAACGGCCTATTATTTGTTGCATCTGATCCTGAGGCGGCCCACCCCAAGGTATATAGAAAAATTTAATTAAGGAGCTGCCGTCGTCCCACTAAGCTCGTGTCCACATTCCTCGCATTTGCGCGCACTTAATTGAATAACCTCAATCAGCCCTTCGTCTTTTTAGGCTCAAGGAAAAAAGCGAGTAAGGACACGCACAGTTATTTAATTCCCCAGCTTTATAAAGAAAGTGTAAATAGGGCTGGCGCTAGGGGCTGAGCCTTCACAATTTGGGGAAAGTTTTCTTTGCTTGGCGAAAGTACTAACGTTGCAAGATCTTTAGTTGGCATTTTTTAGTTGAAACGTAGAAAATACTTTACCTTTGAGTTTTTTCTTTGGAGCTGTGTAGACATTTTCAATCTGTTATTCGTTCGTTTATACACTGCCCTGCAAAATTAAAGGAACACCTACGAGCGAGCAAAAATTTCGGTCATTTTCAAGACTCTGTAACTCAGAGTTTAATGACCATCCAAAAATGTTATACATATCATTTTAAAGAAAAAACTTTCCACTTTTTGATGTCTTAAGCAAAAAGTTTAGATTTCTTAAGAAACCCCCCTTTTCCACATGAGAAACGAAAGACTAAAATTCTTCCGTAAAATTTTCAAATTTTAAACACGTCCACGGGCCCCAATGATTTTTTCTGATTAGTTTCTCCAATTGCATCTTGTAGTATGAACTTTTCTCTATGTGTTCAACTTTAATTCATTTTTTTGTGACAATTTTAAACTAACTTATTGACAATCAAAGAAACAATCGCACCTTTGTCTTTTGACAGTCGTAACTTCCGGTAGCAAATAGCAATATGCATTTAGCCTACGGCATAAGAAATCTTAGGTCATGCTTTACAATTTAGTTCATTACAATTTTTAATCGCTTGACTTTTTTATTGGGTTAATTTCGTTCAAAAATGACCTTGTAATTCACCAATACGCAGAACCGTACAAAAATTGTGGGCACATGGACGTTAACATCGTAATGTTAACGTTTTTTTATAGGCAAAACCTATAAGTAAAACGTAGGAACACAAAAAATACATTTTTTGATCGCTTGAATTTCTGCAAATGTTTTACTGATAGGTTTTACTTATAAAAAACCTAAACATCGCAATGTTATCGCCCATGTCCTCAATGTACTTTTGTATTTACACATTTGCTCTATCTTCAGTAATAAAGCCACAATCTACCGATCCGCCGAGGAGGGGACACCCTGTATAAATGAAATGCAAATTGCTTATTTATATTTTTTTTTGTTCTAGAATCCCGGTATCATCTAAATATAGGAATTATTTCAGTTAATAGTGCAGAGTTATTTGTAGAGTTGGATAAATATACTAATTCCACCAAACAAATAATTAAACAGAGTGCCTATGTGCGTATGTCATTAACTATCGTTTCTACAACAATAACTATAAAAAAACTTTCTTGTATGGGTCCTTCAACAATTAAATTATATTGATTAATTAAATTCCATAAACAAACCCATCCATATGTTTACTTAATCAAATTATAAGTAATTTCATAATTATTCTATTAAAATTCTACAGGAACCAGAAGTCTTATCAAGTTGTAAAGAAATAAAATCTTCAAAAATTCATCTTACTTGTTGAAGTTGAAACAAATGGGTAATCCATGTACAATATAGGTATACGAATATCTTCTGGTTTTATCAGCATTTAGATTCATGAAATCGCAAATGCGGGGGTGTTTCGCATTTGGAAGCTGTCACAGTATTTTACCCATGATTTAACTTTCCCAATTCGCTCCGAGAAGTTCCTGCGGCGATGGAGTGTTTTGATTTTCTACATTTTGCCCGTTTGTTCAGCCAGACTGATTCACTTCGCTTCTTCTGAATAGGCTCTATCCGTTCATTGGGGCCATTTACGTGGGCTTGACGAGTTGGGCCAACTACTTAACGAAGTCTCGCTGCAGGTCGAAGGTGCCACGGGTATTACAAAATACACTCCCAGACATTAATTTGCGATTATCAGTATTTACCCCTAGGACGGCGAATCATTGTTTGAAGAGGGTTTTGTTGCGTTATCATGTTTGATTAAGGACAAATCTCGTCGGCGAATATGGGGCCGTCCGCTCAATGTCACAGCTTTGTGGACTGAATAAAGCTTGGATACAAGTTTTGTCCTTAACAGAATTTTAGAGAGTTTAGTTTAGAGAATCTGTTGCGAGACCCACATTTATGAACCAGTCTCTTTGGGTACAATGTTTTTAACAAACTCCGGATTGTGAGCGTAACGCAAAGGAAATAATGGAAAACCAGTTGATGAGAGCACTTATTTCATCCTCAATACCTAGTTTGTTGACGATAAAAATTATACGGACGCTTACAGCGAAGCGTTAACTTTAAAGTCCCTTGGAAACATGCGAATATTACCAGACATATATTTCGTTAAATGGAGCATGGCACATTAGGGATTTAAGTCAGCTACTTGCAGACTCGCAGTACTAACATGAGTTGGATTTCTGTTTTAGCAACCTATCCCCTACATACATCTACATATCTTAATTGCTCGTATGTATAATATCATGAGCAATTATCTTGTGCCTCGTTAGATATAATAGTCTTCTTTTTAAGATAAATAATGTATGTCCTGCAAATGAAAAAGTTCTGACAGTCATAAATAAGGGCTAAATATATGTAAAATATAATGTATGTACACATAATCCCATCCAGTGCCTAAAATTTGCTCGTATTTATAAAGTACTTTATAGCTTTATGGGGTGATATGGCTTTATCCTCGTCATAACATAAAACTACGGACTTTACTTAATGAGTCATTTGCAACAATCTCCATGACCTTGTGCGAAATGTACTTCAACTAGAAACCCTCGTCTATAAACGTTTTGTAGATTGGTTTTCTGAAAAAAGTGTTGTTCATAACATTAACAAATGCCCTTTATTAAGTGGAAATTCGATCAATTACTAATTATTACGTAACAATAAAATACTAATTTTCTCCCGAGCGGGTGTAATACGCACTTTACCTATCTACTTTTTGCCTAAAACTGTAATGATAAACATTACTCCCAAGACACCTATGAGCTATTATTTCCCGTTTGATAGTGACGCAATTTGCTTATAAAAAGTACATAAGCGGCAAAATTAGTAATCTACTTTATTCCCTTGGTAGTTTTGAGTCTATTACTCTCGCTCAACTATGCTGCCAATTTCCGTAAAAAAAATCTGCATAAGGTGGTAAAATTAAGAACTAACGTCAGTCGCATACGTTGGTCGCATAGGTACACTTGTTGGATACACTATGTATACCTATACAGTGTGATTTTTTAATAGTGAGGCATAAAATATTTTAATTTGAATCCGCCTTGTTATAATAAAGTACTCAACTAAAATTTGGCCTTGCCGGGATTTTAGGAATAATGGGTTGCATAATTTAAACAGTGGTATAATTAGTTGCATACATTTAAGATGGTTTACTTTGAGTAAGGAATAAGTGAAAATTAAAAATAATACCCAATTTTTATGTACTTGAAAGTTTAATTTTTAACAGAGTTGAATATCTGGTTAATTGTTATGATATAATTACTAAGTTACAGAATTTTATGATTATTATAGGTAGAATTAACAACATAGAAATCATATATGATTTCTGTGATTAGCAACAAATAATTTTAAGACATTTTAATCAATCCTCTTATAGAGAATCAAAGTTTTAACCATTTATTTTGTTCATATCGCTAACATATGAAATGTAAATATATTTTTATGGGTTTAAATAAAAAGTACCTTCTTGATTGGATTTTTATTGGTCACTAGGCAACCGGTTTCGCTGGTCACACCAGTATCTTCAGGCCTCTAGAGAGACAGACACACACATAGTAAATTAGATCTAAGACAATGAGACTTGAATACAGCTAAATTAAAACAGTTCAAATTAAATTGTAAAGAGAAACTAAATCCTTAAGGGAACAATCTACTACAAATGATCAATAAAATTATTAAAATGAAAGACTTACATGTAGTCAGGATTAAATTAGATTTAAACTTCATTAGATGTGAAACGCAAAAACGGAGTGGTAATACACTAGTAGGTATTGTAAAACTTGCATAAGTTCGCACGTCGGCACATGTACAATAAATTATTTTCTTCTAAATATATTTTGTTAAAATGCCATCGGTCAACACTTCATAGGTAAAAATAAAATTACACGTAGCATTATGAGTTTTAGACAACTTTTTCAGGATCATTTCTTCAACAGTACAACATTATCGTAAAATAACACTAGTCATTAAATTTATACTTGAAATTCAACTGATTTTATAAACGTAAAGTGTAACTAACCTATAATAAAAATATCATGATACAAGACTAACTAAACTAGACTAACTTAACTTAATGTTACCCTTTTTAAGCGGAGAGAACGTGGTGATTGAGCAGAAATGATTATCGTAATTAATTCTACCAATTTTATAATAATGTAGTATTATAATATTTAATTTATAAAAATGTTTTCCCTGGACATTAAGAAAACATATTAATTTCTTTGCTAAAGAAGAGGCACAACAGATTCTAAATGTTCGTACGCACGAAATAAAGGATGATTGTTCATTTAGTATTATTTAAGAGACAATTCCAATTCCAAAGAATTTTAAAAAAATAACTAATTACAGTGGTCAAGAAAAGAAAAAACTATTTGATTACAGTAAATGTTGGAAGTGTCTTCCATTGACATTTATACATAAATTAATTCGCCTTACCATGTTGGTAAATATTCTTTCTAGCATGTTGGCATTGATGTCAGCACAAGCATCACGAATGACTTCTTCCAACTCGTCTATGTCAATAGGCTGGTGCTCATAAACTTTATCTTTTAGATACCCGAAAATTGAAAAATCTAAAGGCGTTAGATCTGGTGACCGAGCTGGATATCTATTTTTAGATATCAGTCGATCACCTGGAAAATGACGACTTAAAAAATTTATTGTAACATTGGCCACATGTGCAGGAGCATTGTCCTGTTGGAAGAAGCCATTCTGAAGCTCATGCTCATCTAATGCTTCTAGAAATGG
>JAWQRP010004449.1:0-11857 GCA_033557875.1 Quadriops clusia | reverse complement strand
TTCGAATAAAATTAAAATAAAATAAGGAAATTAAACGGACATTTAATTTTTCTTCTTTATGTACATTTCAAACTCGCCCCTTTTAGCAAGACAATTTACCCATAAGTTCGTTCGAAGAACGACGGGTTTGCTAGTATATTAATACATATAAGAATGACATATTACTGCAACCTTAAGTACAATAAACTCAACGACATCGTTGAATAAATACCAACAACAAAAATACTCTTAAAAAGAGTGGTCCCAAGACAAGGAGTTCGGCCCTGCTCAATATCTCAACCAAGAAGAGCGCAAAATCTAGCACGTCTGCACGAAGTTCGCACGAACCCGGCAGTTTGATCGCGTGATCGCGGATTAACCCGATCCATTGACAGACAGTGCAGACGTCGTTGGTGCAGACGAAGAAAGAGCAACCTGGACGTTGCGAAACCTCGGCCTGACCCATTGTTGCCCAGAAACCGCTATTTTGCAACCGGCTCTACGATCCTTCCATTGGCTCGCCTGACCCACCAGTGACTCACCTGGTGACCCCGAAAGCGAAGGAGATTCCCTGACTCCACTCCTACATAAGCTGCTGCATATACACAACAGTGAGTCCCCTTAATGTTCTTTCCATCTGTTATCATTGTCACCAGGTTATACGCATTATTTTTGTTGAGATTATAAATATGATACTGCTGAGTTTTAATGACTGTGCTGAATTATATGTGATTAACAACAACAATGAAATTTAGGCTCGGGAATTTATTACAATCCAAGCTTGCAAAGCCTTCAATATCTGGCCTACAATATGTTACTTGTTAGAGTACCGGGGATTTAATTAGCCGAAAAAGTCCCATAGGATGTGTGCATGCAAATGGGTATTTTGCCTAGGAGCAATTTGTCCTTAATTTAGTCATTACAAGTTTGAAAATTAAATTAAGATTACGCTAGCCTACGATTACATATATTAATTTATGGCCCCCCCAAATTACTATAACTTAAACTATATTGTACCTTTTTTGACTATCTGCTTTCTCTCCTGGACTTTCGGTTCTTCCATAGAAGTTGCCATATGCCCAGATATCCGCAGTACCAAATCCATATTCGTCATGCATATAATTTCGGCAATTTCAGTATTTGTACTAAAAGTAACAGATTAATCTAAATGAAGAAAATTATAAAAAATATTGATAAGCATGACATATGTGCGGAATACTCATATCATTTACCAAATGCGTGACATTCAAAATTTGATTGTATTCCAGGAAGTTGAATAAATAAATAAATAGAACAAACGATGTAAAAAAACAATTGAACGTTCTATTAGATCAAAAATTTCTTTTGAACTCGCTTGTCAAAACTCTAGGGATACAAATGACCAATCAAATTCGAGGCAAGTAACGAATGGTCTCTTTTGTATTGAAATTTTTAATTATTGTATTGAAATTTTTATGGTATTTATATTTTAAATTATTGTTTTTATATGAAATTTATAAGTATAGATAGTATTACAATCCATATTCTGTATGAATGTAATAGTAGCCACTTGCATTCGTTTATGAACATCAAAGCTTATATTTACATTAATTGAAGCAGCAAAAATATCATTATGATATACGTATAAGGAAAAACTGATAGCAATTACTAAACATAAAATACATACTCACAATTTCTTTGAATTCCACTAAATGGTTGAATAAGTAAAAAGAACTGAACAAAATGAAATTGACTTTCTCATAAACATACTTGTCAAAAGTCTGAAATGTCAAACTGACCAATAAGATTCGAGATTACCTGGTGTCTTTTGTTGGTAAGACTTTATAACAAAAAAGTTACTAATAATTTTCAAAATATGTTCTGTAGAGGATACAATTTATTAAGAGTATTTATAAGAAATAGTACTGTAATTTGTATTCTTTATAAATATAAAGTTTAGTTCGGTTGTATTTGTTTATCACTATCAAAACCTCTACTTATATTTAATAGAAAAATAGGTGAATTATTGATGAGTAAGATACAAATATGGAAAACTAAAGTGTGATATAAGCGTGGAAAACTAACATCGCTTACCAAATCTATAACAACAGTTTATATTCCACATATAAGATGAATAAGTGAAAAAGAAGAGAACCACGATGAAAATCTTATTAAAATAATTTTCAAATAGATCTTTCTGTAAACTGACTTGTCAAATCTGAAGTATCGAACCGACCAATCAGAATCAAGAAAATCTGGTTTCTTTGGTTGGTATAACTTTATAATGAAAAAGTTACTACAAATTTTCAAAATATGAACTTAAAGATACATAATATTATAATTGAAAATATTAAATTAAAATAAAAAATTATCAACTAAAAATCATTGTTATTATTATTATTATAATGTGCAGATGGATGTACCGAAATCTTGCGACACATTTGTGGTTCTTCCACCTCTGACACAACATGGAGTCGTTTTTGGAAAAAACTCGGATCGACCACAAGGGGAAGTAC
This sequence comes from Quadriops clusia, assembly GCA_033557875.1. Lineage (NCBI taxonomy): Eukaryota > Metazoa > Arthropoda > Insecta > Coleoptera > Hydrophilidae > Quadriops > Quadriops clusia. The sequence continues at coordinate 9,383 of JAWQRP010004449.1, read as the reverse complement.
AAGAGGTTGTCTACTTCCCGTCTTCCGAAAACTCAGGACCTGTTAAGGTATTATATAATCAATAATTAACATTAATAATAAAAATAAAAAAATTAAATACGAAATAATAAAAGAGGCCTTTAAGAAATATGCAAAAATAACGTAATAAATTTTCCTTGTAGTGTACTTACATAGAAGTGGAACCACATGGACCTACAAAAGCCATAATCCTAAGCAAGCCCGGCTGGATGTGGGGGGCCGAAATGGGGGCTAACGAATGCGGTGTAGCAATCGGAAACGAAGCCATTTGGACGAATGATAATGAAGGGGATCATGATCCAAGTGTTAAACGCCTATTGGGAATGGATTTAGTTAGGTAATACATCTTTGGATTACCTTTGTACGTTTAATTACATTTTTCATCATTATAAACATGTTCTTACCTATATAATCATATATTTATGTACTTATGTATTTATATTCCCGCACACAGATTAGGTTTAGAAAGAAGTTCAACAGCTTCAGAAGCCTTAGAAGTTATAACGCAGTTACTAGAAAAATACGGCCAAGGAGGACCTTGCTCCAAATCCGACAAAGGCCTAACTTACCACAACTCGTTTTTAATTGCCGATCCTACAACGGCTTGGATTTTGGAAACTTCGGGAAAACATTGGGCAGCTGTACAAGTTACTAGTAAGTTAAAAATACACAAGGAAATTAAATTTAATTTACTGCATTAACATCATTAATTTTGTTGTCTGCTTAGGTGGATATAGGAATATATCTAACGTTCTAACAATTACTACGACAATTGATAAAAAATCGGACGGATTAGAAGCTTATGCTATATCTAAAGGATTATGGGATGGCCAGGTAATCTAATTTAATCTTATAACAAAACTTTCAATTACAATTTAATTGTTTAAATTTAACTACAAAAACATTATTTACAAAGACATTATTTACAAAAATATTATTTACTAAAACATTATTTACTAAAACATTATTTACTAAAACATTATTTACTAAAACATTATTTACTAAAACAATTATTTACTAAAAGAATTATAAAGAGAGATCTATGATTATAAATTAATTTTTTTAGGGAGAGTTTAATTTTGCTCACGTCTTCAGTGGAGAAGGTAAATTAGGCTGCTCGAGATTATCTGCAGGAGAAGAATTACTAAAACAATTCACATCCTCAAGCTCTTTCAAAGAAACCGACATGTTTAGCATTCTTAGAGATACGGATTCGGAAATCTGCCGACCCCGAGAAGCTGGTTTTCCGACTCAAGGCAGCCAAGTCTCCACTTTAAGTTCCTCAAAACTAAGTGTGCATTGGTTCACAGCAACACCCGATCCGACTAAATCTGTTTATAAACCTTTTGTGTTCACTTCGAGCGCAGTTATTTCCAAGCACACCAAATGCCCTGAAGACTCTGTAAGTTATTATTACATATTATTTGAATAATTACAATATTTATAATTAGTATAATTATATGGTATAACAACTAAGTTAATAATTATTTATTAATAATTAAAAAAAAATAGTATTAACTAAAGGAAAAATTAATTTCTCACCTAGGATGGTGCCCCACACACATTGTATTCATTGCATTCCGAGGCAATAAATAAAGGCAACCAAGTACAAGAATTGCTTCGTACGATGGAAGACAACTGCGTAAAAGAACTCGAAGCCGTTGTAGAAACCATAGGAGACGATCTCACAGAATTAGACGAGCTCCTCAAGGATTGTGTGGAGACCGAGGTCAAATTTTATCGTTAAGTAAAGCCTTTATAAAAAAAATAAGACAACGTTTCATAAGGTTTCTTTTTAAAGTACTTTACTTTCAATGTACCTAATTTAAATGCACATACAATCCATAAATTAATTTGTTGTAGACCTACGACTTTTATAAACCTTTCTTGTGCATTTCTAAGCCTAAAGTTGGGAGTAGACCGTACTATATTGAAAAATGTAGCGCCTACAAGTGTAGCTGTAACTCGTAAAGTAACCCGCTTTCTCGATCATAGACTTCTGAGTTCTTTCAGCTTTTTCACTGAAAACGGAAAAGCCTTTGCTCATATGATATATTGTGATATAGCCTTTTCTAATATTATCATTTTTACATAATCGGCAGGTAATGTTAATGCATATACGCGTCGAAAATTGTAAAGTCTGTCGTGCACTTTATTACCTCTTACCTATTTTAATGTGATTTTGTTCTTTGTTAATTCATTGCTTTTAATTTATTAATGTGTTATTGTATATTTATTCAAATATTTTTTCCGTTATATTTCATATATATAGATTTTATCAATTGTTATTTTATACTCTTAGCTTTTCTTTTTTAAATTTTTTATTATTCAATGTGAAAACGATTGCTGTCTCGCACAATGTGCACATCATTGCGACTATATATTTATTATTTCTATCTATGAAGTGTGATATGCTTTTATGGTCCTCTTTATGTGTACCCGAATAACACATTCCAAGCATCGTATAATTATATAAAGCATATAATATATTATTTTCCATATTTGCAGTAATTACTCACCTTTATATAATTTATATGTTACTGTGCACATTCCCTAATCAAACGAATAAATAAGTGAATAAAGATGCTGCAGCAAATCTGTGTTTTTTTTTTACACTTAAATCCTTGTTAAAATCGTAGATGAAAGTAAAATAATTGCATGTAAATATTGTATATTAAAAATTTAAGAATACTAATAAAAATAATGATTAAATTTTGAGTATTACAAAGTATGTGTTAGAATAGGTTTCGCAAAAACAAAGAGACGCTAGGTAGATGTATTTTAATAAACAAGGTGTACTGTACATAATTAACTACTAAAAATAACAAAGGTGCTTACAAAATAGATCATACATAGGAAAAATTGTAACATTAAATAGTCATAGATCTACTATGTACAAAACTTTTGGTAATACATCTATTCTTATTGACTATTATGATTTACGCATGTAGACAATGAGATTCCTTACTCGGGGCTAAGTCCCCAATTTACTCGAGTATTCCGTCACTTGTGCTTGTATTGAATCTACGTTCAGAATGTCAATACTAACAAATGCTCTTAAGGCTTAAATAATATAGCAATAATAAGTTTTTCATTACGAAACGCTACCATAAATAGACAAAAGGAAAATAAAAAATAGAGGACAAGATCTCTTGAAAAAACTACATTTTGAAACATTGACTATGAAATATGGGAAAAAATAAATATAGAAAAGCTGATGTAGAAAAATGAAAAACAAAAAAATTATGACAAAAATATAAGGAAATTATAGGTATATAAAAGCGAAGTAAAGACAAAAACTGTAAATGAATGCAAAAAGTAAAAAAATAAAGATCGGTTAATTAGAAACGAAAATATTAGTAGGAAAATTAAAACGGCAGGATAATTAAAAGAAAATAATAGCAGGAAAATAAAAAGAAAATAATAGCAGGAAGATTAAAAGAAAATAATAGCAGCAAAATTAAAAGAAAACAATAGCAGCAAAATTTAAAGAATAAAAATGACAAAAATTGTATGTATAATAATAGTTGAGTAACTACTTCCAAAACAAAAATAAAATAAAAATCCCTGGCACGTCGCCTTTTTTGTAGGCTGATCTGCACGAACTGTCCTATTTTTCATGGAAAATGACACTGCTCAATCTCTATTATTTTATTAATTGAACCGCTTCTGAAAACGATTTAATGTATGTTAAAGCACCAGCTCACCGTCCACACGTTGGCAAATTCACTCTGAAGAACGCGTTGAGTTCGATGAGGCTGGCAAGGATGAGGAACACAGCGTACATCAGGAGGCATATTCGCCCGACTCGCTTGTCGAGCTTGAATTTGTTCAAAGCGAAGACCACATACAGCATTAATAGCGACGATAGGAGGGAGATGGCGCTATATTCTATGCCAGCTGAGTTGATTCCGACCTAGACGAATAAATAAAATAATTTTATTTATTTCCTCTATTAAAGAGTGTTATAATTACCCATCTTTTTCCAGGAATTGTTGGCATAAAAGTGGCTTTGATAAACCAGGGAAGACCTAAACATAGCAAGATGTCGAATGTGTTGGACCCGATCGAGTTGCTTATGCCCATTGATCCGTGACCTGGAAAATTGCGAATAAGAATATATTCTCTTTTGATTGGTTTTTCAGATTATTGTGGGCTTGGTGGGAATCTTATGTTGATTTTAAAGTTTTTAATTTTTTTTCTTTACAGTTTGATTATATTTATTTACCTTTAGTTTAAGATTAGAGATCCTGATTTACAATGAAATTCTTGTTCAGTTTCATTTATTTTCTTTTAACTATCTTCAGGGAATTAAAATATAGTTAAATATAATATCGCATATAACATTATATGTGATAATATGAAATTTTATAATTTAATATTAATTTATTTCCTATTATATTTATATTTTAATACCCTGAAGATTTTTATAAGAAAATACATGAAACATTGAGACAGGAATTTTACTTTAAATCAACTCCAAAATAAATATAAATAGCAGATTAATTTATTATGTTCCCATGGTAAAATGAAAGCCAACTGAGTACGACCTACTTTGCATAGGTACCTTTATCATAGACGTCCTAAATTAATAAACAGATCATAAGGGTTTGTTGCTGTTTGAACTTTGTTAAATTTGAGCTTCTATTTCTCATTCAATCTTTCTTTATAACTAATGCAAAAAATTACTAATCATCATAGCGGTTTTCGTGAGTGTTAAAAAAAAACTAGTACATACTAATGAACAATGAGATGGGCAAAATAAAGATTTAAACACAACTAATAATCATATAGACTCACATCTTTCTCTCATAGTGAACGCAACAACCAATATAAATAAAGTAGATTATTAAATCTTGATTTTAGCATATGTATGGAACTGGAAAATGTTTTATAATTATTGTAGTAGCTTAATAAAAGTGAGATTTTTGTGGGCAGTGGAATCTTTGAATTTATCAATTCACTAATTAAAATTGATCTGATAATATCATAATTTGGGCAACCAAAAATGATATGATCTAAATCGACATTTTCATAACCACATGTACAAGTGGCTGAATCTACCATTTTCATTCGATACAAATGAGACGGGTAACACCCATGCCCAAGTTTTAATCTAAGAATACAGGTGTAAAAAGGGCGAGAGACATTTATGCCCGTATGCCAAGTTTTAAAAGAAATATCAGGATGAACCAGTCCATAGTGGGTCATGTGATTAGATAGATATCGTTTCCATCTATTATTCCACTTACTTTTTAGAATTTTTACTTTAAATAAATTCATAACATCTCGATACGACAAGCAGTCAATGTAGACATCACCATCCTCTATCGATTGTTTAGCCAATCTATCGGCAATTTCATTAGGTCAATCTCAGTGTGACCCTTGATACAATATGTATAAATTAACCACGATACCATTATCATGAAGCTGTATAATATTTTTTTTTCTAAAATGAGTCCTAAATATTTGACGCTAAACACAACCTGAAATTTCTCTTCATTCAAAACAATATGATTCTCAGGGATGTTCCGATGATGAAAGAAAAACATAACTGAGGTCTTAACAGTTGGTAAATTAAAAGAATTAATTGCTAACCAAAGTTTGGAGTTTCGAACTATCATATATCAATGGCAGAGACACTCTCACTAAGTTTAGTGATTCTGGTAGGTTGACCATCATTTAAGAAGACAAGTCCACAATTATAGGACGAGTTTTTTTAATCTGTAAATTTTGATCGAGGGTTAAGGCTATAATCGGTTGCAACACAGTCATAAAGCAAGCGATTATAGCCTTAACCCTCGATCAAAATTTTCAGATTAAAAAAAACTCGCCCTGCATCAAGAGCATTAACATGAGTATAACCCGCCGGATCATTCTAATGGCTATTCAAACACATATGATGGACATTGAAATAGCTTACCATAATCCTCCAGCATAATTAAGTATTTTACAGGTCTATACATTCATAGGAATATCAAAATAGGTTCCGAAAGTCGGACACCACATATCATGAGTGAATTGTCAACATTAAACATAATTTCTTCAAAGTGGATACATTTGTGTACAAGAATAGCAACATCAGTAAAAACATCATGCCTATCTTTCTAACGATATTATTGTGCTCGAACTTAATCAGTTTACTCGGACTATATCAAGTTTCAGAGAGCAGAGCTACATGCACATTAAATGCAGATGATAATTTCTCAAGATTATTATTCTTAGAAACCGCCGATTGTGCATTTCATTGCAGAATGTTTAATTTATTACTCTCCAAATCCGCCATAACATTCAGTTTAAATATATATAGATTACTTAAGTTTAACCAAGACAGCATTACAACAATAAAAAAAACAATTACTAATTGGTTATTCAATATCAGAAGAAGTGTCCTCTTGAGAACATTCCGAAAGACTGCAGTTAGTTTCATAAGATGTGGTTTTCTTCAAATTTGGTACCAGTCTTTTAATTCTGGCCTTTAGTCTATTAGTCACAGAAGCTTTCATTAGTTGTCAAGTCAGACTTGATACATACGAGTTGTTAAAATTGACTTGTACATAAGATCGAAAAATAAGGATACCGCAAGCCCTTGTAGGGAGTGTGGGTGTTATTATAAGAACAAAGTGATTTTTTCCCTTCGGGGGAAACGTGAGCAATGTCAAAAAGAAGCCAAGGTGTACTATCAAATCTGGTGAATGATGTTTCAAAGAGATACGAATGAGATCTCAGTGATTTTTCTCAAAGTAACCCCTTTAATATCCTTAGATTTCAAGACGATGTTCAAAATCGTCGAAGACCTAGCAGTTCATGTAGAAAATGATTTTAACACAGAATCTAAAAATGGTCTTTTAAGAATCCAATTATATTCAAGTAACGACTATGGGAATATAACCAAATACTTTAAAGATAATGGAATTGAATTTCACTCTTTTCAAATTCCAAAGGATAAACCCTTATCCGTTGTTATAAAACAAGTGCCAACAAAGAAATTCTTCCAAAATTCATAAATGTCTAATACTTTAAATTTTAACCAATTTTAAAATATTAAATTCCCCAACTGGAATGCAATTGTGCATTGTTAATTTCTTTTCTGGCAAGATATAATATAGATGTTGCGGGCATCTCAGAAACCCACGTAGTAAGGAAGAACGATTCAAAATAAGTGGATATCATGTTAGACGTAACGACCGCATATCTCACACTGCTGCAGGGGGAGTAGCTATTCTTGTAAAGAAGAAATATCCTTTCAATTCGTTATCATTAAATACCTTGAATAATATTGAAACAGTTGCAATACAATACAGCTTAGACAAAGTGTACTTATATGTATAAGTGCATACAAGCAATCAAATAAAAGACTTGAGGAAAATGATTTATTCTACCTATTTCGTCAACAAATTCCAACGATGTTAGTGGGGGACTTAAATTGCAAATCTACTTTTTGGGGTTGCAGAACAAATAACCCAAATGGTACTAAGTTAAACGACGTTTGTACTAATTTAATGCTGCTCCAGATGAACATACTTACTATCCTTATTGTAAAGATCACCAGTCAAATATATTAGATATAATATCTTCTCAATGGAAGTCAACGATGACAAATTTGATACAGATGAAGAAAAGACTACAATCTTCCGAAATCATCTTGAAAATACCTTTAGTCCCACTGTAACTAATAAAAACTACATTCACGTAGTAAATCATGTTATCAGTTTTATTCCCTTGTTTCTAATAACCAGAAAAGGTATAATCAGAGATATCGATAGAGAATGATCATACAATGAACTTAAGAAAACTATTGAATTATTATATTAAATTATTAGAAAATAAGAAAAGTCAGACGTTTGTTTCCCCTCACATCAATTATGCTGATACAGCAAGCAATAGATTTTTATCATTATCTGACCATGAAAAATTTCTTTCTCTTCCCATTCAGAGATACTACTTATAATCGTCAAGTACAAAACAATTTCCCTTATAAACCTCATCTCCCGAACTTATATAATAGTTTGGCTGCTCATATTACCCTCTTGAGAATAGAACAATATTTTTTAAAGTGTTCCCTTCTCGTAAGTCCCAACTTCCAGTCCATGTATAATTGCCTTTTCCTACTACTTGACACAATAAGGTCAGTGTTTGTTTTGTATGTTTTAGATCGGTGAACTGTGTTCTGCGTAGGAAACAGTGAATTCATATGTAAGTAAATTAGATAGTTGAACGCTGTGAGCACGTCCTCAGCTGTAGATTTCCTCCCAGTCTTCCGGTACCATTGCTTTTCAAAGTTGTAGTAGTTTACATCTTGAGAATATTCTTTTCATACCAGTCTTAGACTCTATCCCTTTAGCGGGGCAGATTTCCAACCTGATTATTTGTGCAAAATGATAGGAGAGGCCACAATTGTCATTGTAAGCCTCATACGTTGGTCTATTTGTGAAAATTTTGTCCAACAAGGACTGGACTGCTCTTAGCGATTCTTGTAGAGCTGGTAATAGTTTGATTTAAGTTGAATGAGTTAATAACGTCAAAAAGTTTGTCTCTTTTGTTACTACTTTTGTTGAGGTCAATATTAAAGTCACCGTAGACAAAAATGTTTTCATTTGAAATTAGTTTTTCTAATGTTTCCAAAAAATCCATAAATGCATGGAGGAATTCATCTTTCTTTACAGCTGAACGATCGCTTGTCGTTTATATGCACAACACGACAGACGCATAGTCTCTTAGTCTAATGGCTGAACATTTCAAGATTCACTCTTGACTTTTATGTTTTAGGCATGTGAGCTCTTCGTATTGGATACCACTCCAGACAAAAATATAGGTGTTACCATGATTATGTGACTCACGCGCAAAATATGAAGCTGTTCATGGTCAATGAGTACAACTCATCCTCACTCAAATAGTGCTCGGAGAATGCAAGTACATCAGGGGTTTCACTAAGACTCCCAAGAAAGACCTCTATTTCATGTACTTTATTTCTTATACATTGAATATTGTCGTGATATATCAATAAAGATTTGATGGTGGTCTAAGTCTTTTGGTATTTTATGTTTTTTATGTAGGCATGCGGTGGAAGTCACGTCATGTGATTGCGCTAGCCCGGTGATTTTCTGGCCTGTAGATGAAATAAAAAACGGTACACTATTGTACCATTGGACCATACATCCGACCTTTTAATCTTCTCCAACTCGCCAAAGGGAACAGATATTCTGAATGAGGAGTACTTGTCGGGATGTTTGGAGGGAACCCAGCCTGCACTGAACGTTTCAGTTCACGTTTCTCCTTTGCAAGTTTAAAGAATCAGAGGATATGTAAACAATTGTTGTAAAATTTACATACCCTTTATGTGCATAGTAAAAACGTAATCAGTG
>JAWQRP010004448.1:0-11858 GCA_033557875.1 Quadriops clusia | reverse complement strand
TGTAGAAATAGGTTCCCCCAGGTATAAATGACAGTATTCCTTTCTTCAAACGCCTATTGTTAGACTTTCGTAAAATCGTATTTTGGCCAGGTTTGAGGCTGAATCCGACCATAGTGCGTCAGTCCAACACAGAAATTCCCACAAGAATCCAATTAACTATTCATTAACTATTACTCGATTACTACAGTTATTACATTTCTCTCAACCATTAAATGTAATGGGGATGATTTTTCTATTCGGTTTATCGTGCGCGTTATTATATAAAATAATATTAGAATATAAAATAATGTTATAATATAAAATAATATTAGAATATAAAATAATGTTATAATATAAAATAATATTAGAATATAAAATAATGTTATAATATAAAATAATGTTATAATATGAAATAATGTTATAGTATAAAATGATGTTATAATATGAAATAATGTTATAATATAAAATAATGTTATAGTATAAAATAATGTTATAATATGAAATAATGTTATAATATAAAATAATGTTATAATATAAAATAATATATTATTGAAAGGCCAAACAATGTTTCGCGACGGTTTGTTTGACGGATAAACAGCAGCACAATGCAGATTATGACAGACGCAGCGTCACATCATGCTGATTATGGACATCAATGAGAGGCGATGGTATCGATTGGCAACGACGTGCTCGTCCAAAAATTCAAGACAGATGGAAATAAATCAAAATTATTCTCGTTCCCCAAACAGAACGTGATGGGGCAAACGGATCGTGCGCTTACAAAAATATATACAAGAATTAATTAGCTTTATGTGTCATGTGCACGTGAATCAAAAATCCGGGGTTTCCGCTATAATTAGGCGATTTTGCACGCGCCAGCATGAGCAAGCAGCTCGACTGTGATTCAACGGTTTTGACCATTCGAGGGGGGATCTAATTATCCATTTATTTTCAACTGAAAAAAATTAAAGCAACTTATTCTTTATTTATAATAATTTATATGTTTATATTTTTTATATTTATATTGTAACGGTTCATTATTTGTTATTAAAAATCTCTGCTGATTAGGGAATCAGAAAATAATAGGCAATCAAAATATCGATTTTTTTTATTGTTATAAAATTAGTTTATACATTATTTATTTATTTTTGCTGCAAAAATTATCCTCTTGTAAAACTTCAAGACAAGTAATACAAAAAGATGAGACCGATCACAGCGTGCCTGTAATAATAATCCCTTTTACCAGTATATCTATGTATTTATTTATTAATAGAATGAGGTTCATGCTGAACAACTCCGCTTTTGAAACTTATTAAATTTTATGCAAAAGGAATAATAGCGGCGCGTCCTAGAGCATAAACCCCTAATTGCAGTAGCCCGGTAGAAGCAGCAACGAGTAAATGATTACAATGCCGTTAAATTTGATATTTAGGGTTTTCCGCTAACTTTAACTTGGGTAGTTTTGTTAATCCGAACTGCCGCGTTGGAATATACGTAGTAGTTAGTTATGGTTATTCATTATGGCATAATTATTATAGTAATATTTTATTACGTATCTACCTGTACGCATTAACTCAAGTACTAAGGAATTCCTTCTTAAATGAAGCATGTAGTTTTAGAATTTTCGCGCTCCTCCGCCAAGTGCGCAAGTTATACACAAACGCTACGCACGCACATCACACAAAAGTATAAATCGCGCCCCATAAAAAGTTAAGTAGTGTGGGAGCTTTCATGAAAGAGCTTTCGCGCACAAAAAATAATGGCACTTACCCGCCTTTCATGTAATTTTACAGTGTAGCCAATTATAATTCAAATAAGTCCCCCGAGAAACTTGTATGCGGGAAGTGAAAGAGCTAAAATACGGTTTTTCCAGGAAATTGATCTAACTTTAGATTTTTACTCGGACAAGGCTAGAGCAACATGCGGTGACGAGGTGGGGTGGAGCAACGGGGGGTACACCCCCGCGCCCTTGCCTACCACCGCAACCCTACTCTCTTCACTGTATACCCTCCGACTTGAGCTCTCCACCTTGCAAACTCCGTATCACACCCCCACCTTACATCCTTTACTACACACACTCTATAACTCTACAGGGTGAGTGCCAAAAATCTGCAAATTATGATCGAGGGTTAAGGCTATAATCGCTTGCAGAGAAAATAATGTGCGGTCTGTCCTGTTGACAACAACACAGTCATAAGTAACTCATCTGTTAGGAAGGGACGCTTGCTCTCTATCGTCGTTCAGAAGTAAATAAATGGTATATCAAAATGCCGACAAAGGAAGCAACATCTAATCGGAAAGCAACGTGTGCAATTATTGTCTCTGAAAATTGCTAGTAAGCTTGTGGGTAGAAGAAGGAATCTTTTTTCTCTGTCCCTCTAATACCCAACAAATCGGAAGGCGTCAAAGGTACCGCAAACGATCTTTAAATGGAGAGCTATTCAATTAATCATTCCTAAATTCTTTACAATTACCTTAAACATTTCACACAACTCCACCGACTTGATTTAGGTTCCTTTGTCAGCATTTTTATATACCATATGCTTTACTCTGAACGGCGATATAGCCACCGATTTCAGGTCAAACCTGATTTCGGGCCAAACCCGATTTCAGACCATACTAGCTTATTCTAGGACAATCTAGTTTCGCCAAAATACTTTAGGCTTAACTAGTTTGACCTAGGCTTAACTAGTTTGACCTAGGCTTAACTAGTTTGGCCTAGGTTTAACTAGCTTGGTCTAGGCTTAACTAGTTTAGTCTAGGCTTAACTAGTTTAGTCTAGGCTTAACTAGTTTAGTCTAGGCTTAACTAGTTTAGTCTAGGCTTAACTAATTTAGTCTAGGCTTAACTAGTTTAGTCTAGGCTTAACTAGTTTAGTCTAGGCTTAACTAGTTTAGTCTAGGTTTAACTAGTTTGGCCTATGCCAAACTGATTAAATCGTTGCAAGTGACAAATTAAACAAAAAAACGGTGTAAATCAAGATGTTCAAATCTCACTAAGGACTACAGGTACCAAACATTCAGTTGAAACCCCACAAGGTTTTATGAGGTGCACCTGTATCAAAAACTGTACTACAAATAGGTGTCAGTGTCAAAAAATAACTTTGCGTAAGTCAAAATGCCGCCATAGTACAGCCTGTAAAAATAAAAAAAAAACCCACACCCCTCAACCCCACACTCTTCAACCTCACACTTTTCAACCCCACACTCTCCAACCCCACACTCTCCAACCCCACACTCTCCAACCCCACACTCTCCAACCCCACACTCTCCAACCCCACACCCTTCACCTATAACCCTTCTACCCCCCACCCTTCAACCTCACACCTCAATGTCAACCCTCACCCACTTATTCCAATCCGTGCAACACCTAAGAACTTTGATTATACCACGAGACTATATGCTTAAGTGACTAAAACCGTTGATAACTAGAGGTATATTATTGTTATAAAAATGCGTTGCATTTATAATGAAAATTATAATGGAACTAATACTGAGTTTGCGAATGGTCTGTGAATAAGATTGAGCTTGAACTGCAATTTTAAATGAATAGGGTTGTAAACTCAATAAAAAAGTTGGTTATTTGACGAATTTATCTAAATCTGATGAAATGTATCTAATTTACCCTTTAGAAATAGCACAAGTGACTACTGAACATAAAGAAAGAAAATTGTTGTATTTGTTATAGCAAAATGAAATGAGTACAATACACATAAGGTCCGAATAAAGCTCAAAATTTAAAAATTAGCAAAATGTAATATTTTTTTAAAGTATTTGTTGGTTTCATACTGTTACCAAATTTTTAGATTATTCCTATCTCGTGACGTACTTTTAAAGAAAAAAAGTATAAAAAACAGTGAATAGTCATATTGCTATTGATCATTGTCCTTTCCATGAATAATGTGAAGTTATACAAGAACGTACTATGTTTTCTAAACACAGAATATACGCATTCTTTTAAATATTATTGTGATTGATGAGTGTTGTCCTCAATGCCAAAGAAAAGTTAAATTAATGTATGTTTAAGTTCGTTTTAACTGAATACAACTGTATATAAAATTAATTATTAGTCAAATTAATTGTAATGAATATAAATGGCAAGTGATATAAGTTGTCACGAACATAAGTTGTAGCTGATATGAAGCGAACCTTACCTAAAATGAAACATAACTAAATTAAAATTGAACTGACTTCAAACTAAACTGACTTCAAACTGAACTGACTTCAAACTGAACTGACTTCAAACTGAACTGACTTCAAACTGAACTGACTTCAAATTTAACGGAATCAAATCTAATTTGAATCGAACCACAGAATGAACTGAAACTGAAATGAATTAAAACTAAACTTATTGGAATCTATATTCACATGAAACCGTACTGAATCAAAACTGAACTGAATTAAAACTGAACTGAATTAAAACTGAACTGAATAAAAACTGAACTGAATAAAAACTGAACTGAATAAAAACTGAACTGAATTAAAACTGAACTGAATTAAAACTGAACTGAATAAAAACTGAACTGAATAAAAACTGAACTGAATAAAAACTGAACTGAATAAAAACTGAACTGAATAAAAACTGAACTGAATAAAAACTGAACTGAATAAAAAAAGAGCAGTAAAAATGGAACAGTATCGAAATTAAATCTAATTGAAATTGAATTGAAACTGAAAGGAATCGAAATAATTATTAATAGGGTTGTCCATTCAATAAAAAATCTCAAAATTGAATTTTCGCATGATCACTATACTTTCTCTGTGAGAAAGTAAAAAGTTATTTGACGAATTTATCTATATCTACCCTTCAGAAATAGTACAAGTGACTATCGAACAAAAAGAGAAAATTATTCTAATTGTTATAGCAAAATAAAATAAGTACAATAAACATAAGGTTCGGATAAAGCTCAGAGCACAAGTTCTCATTATGTACCATAGAGCGACAACTAAAGGATAGAAATAATTGACCAAAAGGGTAGTTTCCTATGTAAAAGTGTTTGATATTTGATGTCGTTGTTATACATAATCATATTTTTATTTATTTATATTTATTTAAAAATTGGCAAAATTTAAATTTATATTAGATATTTGTTATCAAGAAAAAAAAACTAAAAAAAGTAGTGGACATACTTATTGCTATTGAAATTGTCCTTTCCATGCATAATGTGAAGCTATACAAGAACGTACTGTTTTCTAAACTACTTTCACTTTAAATTATACGCAATCGTTAAAATATTATAGTGATTGATGAGTGTTGTTCTCAATGTCAAAGAAAACTTAAATGAATTTATGCCTAAGTTTGTTTTAACTGAATTAAACTGTAGATAAAATTAATTGTAAGTCAAATTAATTGTAATAAATATAAATACAAGTAATATAAGTTGTGACGAACATAAATTTTAGTTGATATGAAATGTAACTGAAACTAACTGTTTCTGGATTAAAACTGAATTGAATTGAAACTGGCGTCGCTTGATAGTGAACTGACTTGAAACTGAACTAAATTGAAACTGAACTAAATTGACACTGAACCAAATTGAAACTGAACTAAATTGAAACTGAACTAAATTGAAACTGAACTAAATTGAAACTGAAATATCTTGAAACTGAACTGAATAGAAACTGGACTAACTTAAAAATGAACACAATTGAAACTTATCTACATTGAAACTTAACAAATTAAAATTGAACTATCATAAAACGTAACTGGATCGAATCTGAGATGACTTGAAACTGAATCGAATCTGAGATGACTTGAAACAGAACTGAAATGATAAAGAAATAAATTCAAACTAAACAGAAGTCAACCTTTATTTTAAAATTAATTCCCATTAATTTACATTTAATTCTCGCTTTACACTTTTTAAAAATTAAATTTTTAAATTTTATTTTTTTTTTAATTCAGGCAAAGTAAACAGCCACCGAAACGCTACAGTAAACATGAATTTGTCGTTCTGGGTAGTTCCAACTTCATAAACTCACATGACATATCATCACGCCAAATGTTGCTAAATATTGGGATGCCGTCGTCCCTTGTAAAATGACAATTATTTCAATATCAGGGATTTTGAAACTTTAATGTGCGAGCTACTTGATTCAGCCATTGCTGCTGACGCAGACGACATGCCATAATGATATTAGTCATTTTTAATTGACAATGAAATGCCAATTGAATTACGAGTATAGCGGAATGCATCCCTAATATAGGGTTACTTTGAATGCATCATTATCGAAAGTTAACACTATGATTATGGCGTCGCTACTGTCGTCGGCGTCGCGTCGGTGGCAGCGTCGTTGGCAGTGGCGTCGTCGGCAGTGGCGTCGTCGGCAGTGGCGTCGCATCGTCGACGTTAGCGTCGTTGGCGTGGGCGTCGTTGACGTCGTCGATGTCGGCGGCGGCGGCGACGTCGATGTCCGCGGCGGCGGCGACGTCGACGTCGGTGGTGGCGTCGATGTCGACGTGAGCGTCGCGTGACTCACCTGCGTGTGTGAACCACTCCACGTACGTATGTACCGCATGTATATTTTATACAGGGTGCCCATTACGTACTGGTCGCAGTGATTAGAGGTCCAATTACACGTAATGAAGATAGGCGTATGAAAATGAGGGACTATCCCTGTGTCATCGGCGATAGGGCGGTCGTGACAATGAGGCATTAAGCGTATTGCCACTTACATGACTGATCTACCTGCTCTGTCTCCCTTCAACCCTACCGCTCCCCCCTCCCCTCTCCGTCCGCGTCCCAGCCACGCTGATGTCAATTGACGATAAGCGAATTGATGGCCTTAATTATATGCCCATTAAGTACAACACGATTACATGCACATGAGTTTATTAAAACGTAGATGGGTAGTTACATGTGTAGCATACCCTTCGCCCTTAGACTCTAGCGACAGTTTCATATAACACGGTTTTATTCGTGATTTCGTCGAAGTAGACTTAAGAATATAGACGAAAGTATGATGCAAACTCTCATTGAATTTTGTAATCGTATTCTTGTTTCTTGATTTCTTATTTCTTGTTTTCTTATTTCTTGTTTTCTTATTTCTTGTTTTCTTATTTCTTCTTTTCTTATATCTTGTTTTCTTATATCTTGTTTTCTTATTTCTTGTTTTCTTATTTCTCCTTTTCTTATTTCTTGTTTTCTTATTTCTTCTTTTCTTATTTCTTGTTTTCTTATTTCTTGTTTTCTTATTTCTTCTTTTCTTATTTCTTCTTTTCTTATTTCTTCTTTTCTTATTTCTTCTTTTCTTATTTCTTCTTTTCTTATTTCTTGTTTTCTTATTTCCTGTTTTCTTATTTCTTCTTTTCTTATTTCTTGTTTTCTTATTTCTTGTTTTCTTATTTCTTTTTTTCTTATTTCTTGTTTTCTTATTTCTTGTTTTCTTATTTCTTATTTTCTTATTTCTTGTTTTCTTATTTCTTGTTTTCTTATTTCTTCTTTTCTTATTTCTTCCTTTCTTATTTCAAGTTTTCTTATTCTCTTGGTTTTGTTTTCCTGTTTTTTATGTTTTTTGTTTTTTGGTTTCTTGTTTCTTATTTTATGACTTTTTTGCACAGGATTAATATTCAGTTAGCTCCATATTATTGCACCCATACCTAGCCAAAATTATTTAACACGTTTTAATTGTTTCTTGATGATTCAGATGTTGATTTAGATTCACGGTTTTAAAATTTATCAATTATTAGTAATAATAATACACACTTTGGGTAATATAAATAACTGCACCTTCAATTTATTTTATATATTTATATATATATATATATATATATATATATATATATATATTTTTTGAAGCAATATTTATGTGATCATATTTACAAAATACATAAACGAAAGTCTTCAGATAAAAAAGATATAATTTTTGCAAATCGGATAACTCATTTTAAATTTTGGATTCATCGGTTTGTCCTTCTTCTGCATCATCGGATTATGTGTCTCTGTCGTCTGTTTCTTCATCTTCTGATTCTTCACTTTCGTCTCTCTCCAACAAGTCAAGGGCGTCTGGATACAAATTAACGTTATGACATAATGTGTTGGCATCTGAAGGACGTTACGTAAGGGCGTGCACAGTTTAAAATAATGTTCACAAATTATGAGATAACCTTGAACAATGGAATCTTGTCTACTAACAAAAAATGGAAATTAAATTTGTTATTAATTCCTTGCATCGCTTTCTTTTGGTTTAAGAACGAAAATGGAGGTTAGTCTCTCAGCAGGGCAATAACCTGCCGAAAAAGACTACTCTTACGGGGTTTCAATGCTTATAATATGTTTTATGTGATGCTTGCACTACCGCACATGTCGAAGCGGGACCGGCCGGTTACTTGCCGATGTTTGTGAATACTTCATTACAACCAATGCCACCTTGGATAATGTCACAGATCTTAAGTTGTTTGTTTTTTTATATTTCTGTGGTCTTACTCGATATTTGCTTAAATCACAACTATAACAATTTAAGTTAGAATAAAACAGTAAACGGACCTTTCTGATTAGATTGTAGGAATCAAAATACACCCAGAGTGTTTTAATCTTGCTAGTCGAATTGTTGCAATTGTTAAAAGTGTAAATTTGAAAAATCATGTCTCTAAAGTAACATGTTTCAAGTAGAGGCAAAAGTAAAATATAACTTGCCTTCTGATTGATCCACAGTTTGGCAACCCTGATAACGTTAACATGCAATAACACAGCAATGAATTGAGCAAGATAGGAAACATTAGGCCGCATATTTAATATTCAAACAACGCTCAATTAATCTTAAATGAGCTAACCAACGTCACGGTGTCAGAAAGCCACGACTTTCCTGCAACAAAGTTCGAAGTTATTTTTCACAACCTGCTTCCTATTCCTACATCACTATTAATTATGATTTATGTAGCTGTCGACTTTGCGCTGACAACACGTCATTTCCACCCTATCAGCAAAAACGAGCGTTCGATTATTGCGCCCTCTATAGAGGCCGTATACGTAAGGGACAAAGTGGCGTTACAACAACAATGAGGAGCGAGCCAATAATAGGTCAGTGCAGTAAAATAAGCTGGCTCGCCGTGAGCAGCTCCTTGAAAAATGGAGAATTATGGGAAGTTGCTCCGCAGACAGTTTCTTAGATTCGTGAGGTGCATAAAGCCTCGAGTTTAATAAATTTCTTAGGCCTGCAGTCTGGAATCGTCCAAGTGCAATAACCTGGCCGGCGAGGCCGCTCTAATTTTGTTGGTCTATAGGGTGTGATCTTTTAGGAATTCAAATTTCATGGCTATTTTCGAGTTTATGGCTATTATGTATGAGGCCTTTTCTTCCAGTGCTGAAATCGACCCTGCTCGCTATTCGAATATAAAATGTATACAGAGCTAGTCAAAAAGACTTATTTATGGAAATTTTCTTATTGCTTCTTCATTTTTCTCTGATTTTCCCAATTATTTGCAATCTGTAAGATGGGTTATATTAATTAACGTTCCAGTACTCGCCTTCTAATTTCTTGGTGGTACATTTTCTTCATCACTTTCTTTTAATCGTTTTTCATCATCTTCTCCATATTCTTCTGTTTTAGACATATTAACTCTAACATTATGCAAATACTAAAACTATTACAACGAATTGGTGTGTGTGTATTAAAGAAAATATAACCTCGTTTAGTTTATTAAAAAAAATATATTAAAATGTGTAGGTTTTTTCGACTCACTTTATTCAATTGGTTTGTTTTGCTAATAGGTATTTTAATTAGAACAAAATGGTATACTAAGAAAGAATGGTCAGGACGTTGCATAACTAAAAACATTCCTTTGACTATGACAACGTAAAAATTTTGAAAAGTGAATCCAACTATTTCAAAGAAGAATATGCGAATCAATGTTTATTATTTTTGAAGTTACTGTATACCTGTATATTTTCTTGATGATGCCTACATAGTTTGGTGAAACGTCGAAAAATAAATATTTGAAGTCCCAAAAAAGTGATTACATTTGAAGGTTCAAAATACCCAATAGCAAAACAAACAAATTAAAAAAATATTATTTAAATCGCGTATTATACTAATAATAGCTGCGAACCGCAACCCTTTGTTTCCAACACGAAAAAAATTTAATCGAGTGCGGATTTAAAGCGTCAGATCGGACATAAATAAACCGAATTTGACGGTGGCCGTAATTAAAACGAAGTAAGTCGCTTACAAATAACTGGATCCGGGATTCCAGGTATATTACTCCAATGAAATCGCACTAATTAATACAAATTCATCCAAGTATATTAACTTTGATAATCCTTATTAAGTAGTCCGGGAAGAGGGAGTTTAACAGATTTGTTAGGGTGAGAAATTGGCCGGGTGGCTGATTTTTAAAAGAGTAGTTGAGCGCTCGAGTGCGAGAAAGTAATGAAAAATAAAGATTAATTTTCTACAGGGAAAAAGTTGTAACGGCGGAGGAGAGGTTTTTTCAATTCCTCTACACCTACATTTCGACAGTTTCCCGCAGCACTTTTTCTAGTCGGAATTCGTGGTTTCTAACACTTGGAGTATTATTAAAATTTTAAAATAAACTACGTTTAAAAAGGGAACCTTTAATAATAATGATTTTTGGGATTATCACAAAATTTGTTCCTTTAGTTCTCAACTTCATTATGTTACTTCATTACAATTACCGACGACGAAAAAAACAAACATAATGAATTATTCAGGATGTAATGGTGAATTAACCGTTCAGTTTTAACGTATCCACATGTTCATTCAGCAAGCTGGTGAATAATACAGCAATTAAATCTATCCATTAATTATGGATATGAAAATTTAATTATGAAGGGAGAAGTTTTGAACCGTTCGGGAAAAATACGGGGTGTAGTTTATTCGGTGAAAATTGTTCGTCGACCGTTCAAGAGAATAAAAGCAGGCGCACGATACATTTTTTGCGTATTCCGAACGTGAGGGCAAAATAAATCTGTATCGCCTCCCTTTTGCCCGGTTTAATATTCGTTGATTCGAGTGAAAAATATTAAATTATTGTTAAGTAATATAATGCGGGTACATGTCAGAGGGCCGAAGCTGCCTGTGCCGGCGCCCGACGTACCGCGCACCCCCGCACCCCCCGGAACACCCCATAAATCAAACGGTTTGTTTTCGGGTGTCGAATGCCTACTGATGTAGACGGAATAGTAAATGGCGAAATTATACTTTGTAATATACGCGAGGAATATGAGGAAGCAAAAACCGCCAACCGTCGATGATGACATCCTACGGTAGCTGCACAGGCCAGGCCGCCCCATGCATATTTATGTAAAAATTAAGTTGTAAATTTGAACGGACCCTCGTCGCGACGCGCGCCGGTGTCTTTCCGGACGCTCCGGCCGGAAAATTTACTCTTATCGAAATAGTTATTTTTTACCGCCGTTCGCGTTTGCCTTTACCTCTGCCACTGCCTTTGCAGATGTCGCTCGGCTCTTCGGGAAAAATTACCGATTTGGGGGCGCGGAATAAATTCTAGCTCGAACTGACATGAAAACTGGCTACTGAAAATCCGATAAATTGATTGGAAACCCAAGCAACATCATTGGTCAATTATTATTTTCTTGATTTGAACCCATATAGTTGTTTTACTAATATAATGATATAAGTAGATCGTACGTCAACTATTTATTATGTTAAATGCACAATCGGTTTCGGGTTATATACCCATCTTCAGGTGCTTACTACGAAAAACGTGAGTTATTAAATAAATGTAGAAATAAAGCATTACTTATTGATACTTAAAATATTAATTATATATAAAAAATATTTAAAATGTCATATGTAATTAAATTATTGATGTAAATAACGGAGTATATTCAATTAGCAATTGTTCGTTTAAACAGTGGATATGTTGTTTTTTTAAACGATGAATTTCCATTGCTTCTA
>JAWQRP010004447.1:0-11858 GCA_033557875.1 Quadriops clusia | reverse complement strand
GTAAAACTATCTTACCTATAACAAAATTAAGGTATTAATTTATTTTCCTTTACTTACAAATAATTTTGATTGACTTTTGATATATTTGTTTATAAATTTATATGTCTTAATAGCAACTAGATACAATTATGTTATGAAATATTTAAATAAGGTAAAATTGTTTTTTGTAATGAACATGCCACATAAGAAATAACAATAATACGCTTAACTATAAAAGAGATGTAGAAAATCTTTTTTCACTTATATAATAAAAATAAAACTAAATCTTTCTCAACTTTAACTTAAAAAATAATTTTTATTATAATGTTAATTAAATATTTTTTAGAGTTATAATATATAATAGTTATTTACCTTTTATTATAAAAAAACAATTTTACGTATAGTTTGTACCTTATTTAAATATTTCATAACATTTTATCTAGTTGTCCATTAAGACATATAAATTTATAAATAAATATATCACAAGTCAATCAAAATTTGTTATTAAAGGAAAATAAATTAATATCTTAATTTTGCTTTAGGTAAGATAGTTTTACATTATAACTATATATTTACTAATTGCCGTGTCTATTTTTTGTAGTTTTGATAATGACTGAAAACTAAACAACAATAAAATAAAGAACAACTTAAAAACAAATATACAACTTTGTTTAGTTTCTGGACAATATACCCAAATATAATAAATAATTAATATAAAATTAAATATTTTCTCCACTATAATCGATAATAATATAAATGTAAAAAATATAAATGTATCTACATATACGTAATGTATCTACATATACGTAATATAACTATATCAGCTGGAGAAATCTGGAGAGACAGCCGAAATGTTGTAGCAAATTAAAAGTGTAAGTAAAGGACGTCTTTTATTAAAAACTTTTTTTTCTATTTATTAGAACAATTGCCACTTTGATGGTACTTGTATTTATTCCTGCACCCCCCCCCCTCTTCTGATTAATGTACATACTTAAATTATCAAATTGCCCAACCATCACATGGCAGTATTCATAATGACCAGACATTGCGATAAATAAAGAAATTTAAATAGGTATTAATTATATTGCCCAATTCGGCTGGGCATTATTCATATTGCCCGGGCATTATATAAAATGCCCTTATTAATCACTTTGTCCATAACATAAACATATAATTGATTACTACATAACAAGATAAAGCACCATCATGCAAATTATTGAAGTAAGAGTAAACAGACTGGTTGTTTGTATGTACCATTACCATTTAGTAACTAATGACTACTACAGAATAATTTGCATATAATACGTACCCCATTTTTAAGAGTATAACTTCTGGAACAATTAATCTTCAGGTATAATACTCGCTGATCTTTTTTAGTAAATATTTAAATAAAACTTGCAACAAATTGTAAAGTAAATTATAAATGTTAAATTGCGTATGGGTAAAAAACTTTAATAGAAACGACCGTTATAAGTGGATTCAAAATTTGACTGGTGAAAACGAGCAGATGCGCACTATTTGAGTGATTTAAAGTACATATAGTGGACCAAGTTAATTCTGAATGGTAGATTCAAATACAAAACTATCGATTTCTCGAAATGTACTACAGTGGACTTGGTCCGCTATACTTTCGAGTAACTCGTTTTTACAACTTCTTAAAGAAATTAGGAAAAGGTCTCGCTATTATAAAAGGAACAAATATACCAATGGACCCTAAAGATAAGAAGAAGCACTGTAAACAAACAACAATAGAGAATAATAGAGACATTGAAGAACGGCTATAGATTTAAAATCTAGCGTACTGTGCACCATTGAAAATTAAAAGGTCTCATTGGAGGTATTACCCTTAACCATAATCTTTTAGAGAATGCTATGGAAATGTATATCGTGAAAAACAAAATGTCATCTAATGAAAGTAAATAACACATTATAGCAAAATTGCTACCAATACTCACCCGTAAACTCGATCCCTATAATCATTAAGCCAATCTTGAATAAGGGCTCTTTCTACCCTAAAAACATTACAAGGAAAATCTTTAAACATTCTCATAATAAACTCTGCCCCACATTTAATCATACAAAGTTGCTCTTGATTATAGAAGGCTTCCCTGTCATATTGACGTAGATCAAGATTCTGAAACAAAAAAATAGAATTACCTAAAAATTTGTAGTGTAGATCTGAAGCCCTAAATTGGTCTCAAATAATATATTTACTAATTATTTATACTTCTATTACAAGAAATTCGAACTTTGGAAAAATCTTACCGTACTGGCACTGTCTAAAGTATTCTTTCTCAGATGTTGCCTCAAAACTTGTTTATTAGTCACATCATCGGCTTGACGAAAAACTGTATCAACATGCTATGATAAAACAGAAAAACGTCTATTTTAACTAAGAATATTATAAATTAACTATTATTTGTAAACTTTTACTTTATTATACGGGTTTGTTAAAATTTCAGTTTACTTACAAATTGAAGATAGCTGTTGTTCGCGCCGTCAAAGTCGTAATAGTATGGAATTTCTAGATTAATAGCTTTATTTGGCATTCTCTGTAGAACCTACGCAGAGATTGTGGTTTATCATGAAAAACCACAAAAAAACGTCAATACTACGTGATTTTTGACAAACAACTGTACTGCCACCTTTGAAAAATGTTACTACTTATTGACATCTGAATGTGCATTGTCTAAGGTTGCTTTTCAAAGTCAACCGATTAGCTAAAGCTGACCCCAGTCAATCAATAATTGAACTTTTTAAATAGTATTTTTTTGGAAAGAAAGTAATTTAATAGTTAAAGTAATTTAATAGTTAAAGTAATTTAATAGTTAAAGTAATTTAATAGTTAAAGTAATTTAACTTTCCTGTTATATAAAATCAAATAAATTGGAATGGTTTACATCAACATCACTTTACTACTTATTATACTTAATATAACATAACATCTAAATATTGATTATTTCGAAATTCTATCGTTTTCTTTTCCACTTCTCCATTCTCCATATTTCCTGTTAATGGTAACCTAAAAATGCCTTAGTTACTGGAATTTAATTTTAGAATGAAATAGTTAACTTTGCTCACTCTTGAAATTGTTCTGTCCAAATACTCTTGCAGCTTTTTCTGATTGGTGTAGTTACCAGCTTGATAATACGAATTTATTACGCTCTAAAAAATTGCAATAAAAATGTAGTTAATGATTTAGTAATTATAATTTTAAATGCTTCGCAGGACAATATATTTTTTAAATATGAAGTACCCCTTTAAAAAGAAATACAGATATCGATCAAACTACATATCAAAAGAACTCACATAGATAAGAAGTTCGTTCGTACTATAATCGAAATAATACGGTTGTTCTACCGTTGATTCATTACTTGCCATTTTCCAAAACTCAGAAAAATGATTAACTCAAAAATAATGACAGAAACTTCAATCAACTGTTTATCGTGTAGATGGCGCTAATTCGCCGTATTTACCCCAAATTATATCGCGTCATCCGTGTAATTAAAACGGAAACCATCTTAAGACTATTATTATCATTAATTAGGTTATAATTATAAGTTCAGGTAAAATCTAAAATTCTTCTTTTTTCCAATGTATTCTGAATGTAAAGAAAATGTTTAGGTATTAAGTTTTAGGTGTGAAAAATAAGTCCACAAGTGTTAAATTAACATTTATTATTTGATAAAAAAATACGTAAAAATGTTATGCAGTTTATTTGCATATACAGTGCTTCTTCACAATAACAAAAACGGCGGCTTTTATAACTTAACTTACAATTCCTTAACTTAACATGTAATTTACATGTAATTTAACATGTAATTTAACATATAATTTAACAATAATTATCAGGGATTAGGAGAAAACACCATGTCCATTGCACTTATATTGGTGTTATTTCCTGCATTAACACTAGTGCTAGATTCCTCCATAGGTATAGGTTCTACCCCTGCCTCACCCCTCTTGGCAGCAATAGCCTTCAGCAAGGCCTTCCCTTGATCTTTCGTCTAAAACAAAAAGGATTCATATTTATCTTTAACATACAAATAATGTCTCTCACTCGTACCTCATCATGTTCCAAACATTTATAAGCATATGTGTAAGCATCGTCGAGTTGTCCTTTCTTCAAATGGTAATTCGCTAAATATTGGAAAGCATTATACAGTTCTATCCTATCCTCAAATCCACTACCAGGTTGGTCTTCTTCTTTCAAGCAATATTCTGTATAAGCTGCTGTAGCATTATCAACTAAATCCAATTTGTCGTAGAGCTTAGCCAATTTAATTAAAGCAGTACCTTCAATATCACCAATACTGCACGCTTTATAATAACATTTCAAAGCGTTTTCTATTTTGTCTAATTTCTCGTACGTCTCCCCTAAAGCAATTATCATCCGGCTATCGTTTGGCCTCAGTTCTTGTGCTTGCTTATAGTAGTATAAACAATAATAATACATTTTGAGGATTTCATAGGTTTGTCCCAACCCATACCAGGCTCTATAATCTCTACGATTAATAGCTGAAATAATAAAATATCGTTACGACTAAATTTGATTCATTTGTACGTACATACCTATAGCTTGGCGGTAACTTTGTATAGCAGCGTTTGTATTTTTCATTTCCATAAACTCGTGACCCATCAACGTCCACGCTGATAGATAATGGGGGTTTAGTTTTAATGCTCTTTGGAAATATAAAACGGCTTTGGCATGTTCCGATCGTAAACTGTAGTAATTACCTGGTGGAAACAATACAATTAACTGACAACAGTGATAATAATATATATGATAGTAATACAAATATTTCTTACCCAATAAAACACTTAAACAGTAGTTCAGTGTTTAACTTACCTATCACACAGCACGTCTCGACTCGGTATTTGTCGATACTAACGGCATTGTGAGCCAAATCTGCTAGCTCACTCTTCATTTCCCTGACGTACAATAAATTCGAATATGTGTCTAAGTTGTCCAAACGGTACGGGTCTTCATCGAGCAACTCGTTGAACATATTTATTGCCATTTCCAATTCTAAATGAACAAAAATTATACGAATTTATATCGATGCAACTATACTATACTATACATAATATACATGGTTAAATAATAATTTTTTAATTACACTGGTCTGTAAGCTAGAATAATATTTGAAAAGGTTTTCCTTCTACCTTCCAGAGTTGTTGTAATCAGAGTCAGACACTAAAGCATTCTAGAGGCATAAATCTACTGTTAATTCTTTTTCTATAATGTTCGTTTGTTGATTAATTTGTTCAACATAAGATGTAAAATGGGATATAGATTAGTTTACCATGGTAAACATTGAACTTATTTTATTCATTAAAT
Organism: Quadriops clusia; assembly: GCA_033557875.1. Classification (NCBI taxonomy): domain Eukaryota; kingdom Metazoa; phylum Arthropoda; class Insecta; order Coleoptera; family Hydrophilidae; genus Quadriops; species Quadriops clusia. Next base: position 6,538 of record JAWQRP010004447.1, on the reverse strand, counting down.
TTTCTTTATTTACTAACCCTTTCATGGGATTAACCCAGTCCAATTTGAATGTTCTTTAAATTGCTGTTTATATCGAGTGCACTACAATTGTCAATAAATAAAACAATCTTGTGCTCAAATTTATTATCCCATTTTATAAGCCGTTCATTAAAAATTGCAACTGTCATCCACGCACTAGAATTAGAATGATAATCGACTAGTAAAGATTTTATTCCTTAAAACCATGTGGATTTTTGCTCTTGCCGATGATTTAGAGTTTCTCTTTTTCACAAAATCTTCTATCCCCATTTGCCTTGCAAGTTCTTCGGCTTTTAACATCGGTAATGGTCCATAGACTTGAGCATCTTTCTTCCGCACGTTGATAAATCAAAGATTCAAGGTTTTCATTTTTCTTTGCTGAATTCAACAAAACTTCCCGATTTTTAAAAAGTTTCCACAATAACGGTTGCGAAATGTTTCATTGAACTGCTGCGTTTCTTTGGGTCATTTTAGGTAACAACCTACGCTCACAAAGATTTGTTATAAATTGCAAAATCTTTGTAGATTCCCCGGAATTGTTTCTTCTTTAGGGGACCTAAATTCTGCGAAGGCGCCTTTTAACAAAAATTGGAGTGTTTTGATAAAAAACAGTTGGTTTTTATCAAACTGTTTTTTTTATCAAAGTATTCCGATATTTGAATAAATGATATAGGCGAAGATTGGAAATGCATCCTTTTGATCAATCCTTCGTAAACATTTCTTCGAAATGAAAGCTTTGTTCCATCCCCACGTCCGACTAGTTCATGTATTAGTGAAACGATCAGAAGTTCATCAACAATATGCGCAGTTTATAAATATTTATGTAGTGCGCAATATATTTAAGAACTTCTGATTGTCCTAAGACTAAGATTTCGATGAGGAGGAAGCGTTTAGGAAGAGTAAGAAAGTGGTAAGATCACCATTAACAAATCACAGGAATATAGAAGCAAGCATAGATCAGATGGCAAGAATGATGGAGGGAATGAGTAAGAAAATGGGAGAAATGTCTGCTGAAATGAAGGAAATGAGGCAGGAACAAAGACAGTATGGGAGGGAAATGACCCAGCTTGCACTGAACATTTCAGTTCACGTTTCTTTTTGGTCAGTTTAAAGTAACGGGCGGGTGCCAAACTAAAGTATACAACCTTAGGTATATTTTGTGTAACTGTAATATGCCTAACTTGTGCATTTGTCATGTAAATGTAATGTGAACAGTTCGCATAAATGAGTTAGCTCTGAAATATTAATCGAAGTTGGCAACACAGAAATGGTAGTATTGGTAACACTAGATGCTCTTGGTATGACATCATCACAATGTCAGTAGGTAAGTTTGACTATTCTCAAAGAAATTGCAAAACACGGCCACCTATATATCATTGATAATTTTGTTTTAAATAATTCATGTATATGTACAGGATCGCAGAAAAAATCTTTCAAATATGTCGAAGACATCTAAAAAGGTGGTCAGTAATATTGTCGCTGCTGCCTTACTTCAAAAGGTCTAGATCGTCTATTTATTGGGTAAGAGGTTATCCCAACAGAAGATGAAACACTAGCATCTGGTCTAAACCTAGGAAGATGTTATTAAACCTTTAACTGTTTGCACCGACAGAACTGTTGATATCGAAACCCTGAGCCATTTCAACGCAATTCACGAGTGCTGAAGAATGCACTAGAAATGAATTTTCCATTTTTAGTAAGTACCTCTTTTATTAGATATTCTCTTTTAGATTCTGAACCTGACATACAGGGTGTTTTGTTGAATGTGTAACGCAAAAAATCCGGCATTGTTTCTTCCAAGAGACAGTAAAGAAGCGACAGTTTTTATGTTACACATTCAGCTGAACACCCTTTAGATGAACCAAATACACAGATGGAAATAGACAACGAAAGTTTTGTTAATGAAGAAGTTAGAGTAGAGAAAAATACATTAGAACCAGGTAAGTCTTTAAAAATTATCACTTATATACTTCCAAGTGGTGAATTCGCTTCATTTACAGTATATCGTCACTACAATGCTGGACTATCGAATATGAAAATCACTACTTTTCAGGAGACTAAAATAAATGTTTCAGTTTAGAATGTGAAATCAGGGTTTCAATGGTATTGGGTTTTTCTAGTGGGTCTGAACATTCATCACTTTACTATTGTATGTAGCCTACCAAGTGCAACCCAAATCTGACAAATAAATCAAGATTTTTCACATTTGATAGTTCTGCATTGCAGTGACAATATGCAGTGTTTAATACGTCCTTAAGAATTTTGAAAATGACGTGCTTGAGAATTTTTGCTCGTATCTATATTTTTAAAACGTAAGATAAGAAAACGACTTTAAATTGTTACTTGTCACAAAAATTAAGTTTGACTACATTATCTAGATAATAGTGGTACCCTGATTCTTGTCTAGGGCAAATAATTCTGTTCGTTTTTTCTTGAATTAATTAATAAAACGACATATTTTTAAAAATTGAAAACCGCAAGAAAGCACATATATGGGTGTTCATAAAGTACTTATTATTATAATTTAATCACGAATTTCGAAAAGACATCATCTCGGAAATTTTTCAAAATGTTATTTTTCCCTGGTTTTTCATTTTCACGTGTATAACAATGGTTACGAGTGGGAGTAAAACAATTTAAAACGACGAGAAAAGTATTTTTCTAAATTCATGATTTAATCCATGACATATTTTATATTTGAAAATAATAATGTAGGAATCAAATAAGAATTAGGCAAGAACCATAGTGTAAATGTGCTTTTCACCTGTGGGACATCTCCAGCAGGAGACATTTATTTTTTTATACTGCTAAACATTAAAATCATTTTAATTGTTACAGATGTAGTTTTGGAAAAGGATTTTTGAAGAGAAATCCTTCAACCTAGCAATAATGGACTGGTTTCGTCAAAGTGAACTGAGTTACCAAAGATGTCACAACAATAATAATGCTTAAGACAATATTAAGGAGTATTTTCATGAATATTTTTATTGATCGGTAGGCTACTAGTTTTAAGGGGAGTCCCTGCTCATCTTTAGGCCTAATATTTGAAGCTCTAGTGAGTATTTATAAAGTAGTTGTAAATTTTAAAAAAATTAACTATTCTTCAACTGCAGGTACATCACTTAGGGAGGCATTCCAAGAGCATATTTACCCTCTGGGCAAGGTTAAAGGTAGGTTCACAATGTAATGTACCTGAGCAATGAGGAGGTGGAATCTTTTGTGTATTTGGGAGAGTTTATTGACAATAGATGCCGGACTGGAGAAGAAAAGCGAGGAACCGCAGAGACAGGATTGAGATCACAAAGCTATAAACCTAAAGACTCTGCAAATTTTTAAATTTGAATATGTCATACATACATATCTCGGACTAAACCCCAAGATGCAACATTTAAAAGTTATTTTCTTATATTATCTTGAATCTGCAGTTCTTAAATATGGATTTTATTTAAACTTTTAAGCATTTTTTTTATAGTTTTATTTCCGACGTTTCGCATTTTGGATAAGCACTTTCTCAAAGATTTTATATTTTATATTACAAACAACTCATTTTTCCTACCTTCATAGTTCTTTCTGCATTACATATATATTTCACCAACAACATAATTTTCTATTATTTACACTTTTAAACACAGAAAACATATAACTAGCAATTACAATCTATCTTAATATACTACATAATGTAAACACATAATGGAGAAAGAACTATGAAGGCAGGGAAAATAAGTTGTTTTTAATATAAAATAAGAAATCCTTGAGAAAGCACTTGTGCAGAGTGCGAAACGTCAGAAATATAACAATAAAAACATTAATTTAAGGGTGGAAAGAAAAACAAAAATCAATGAGATTGAAAATGATTGCATTAACCGAAGAACATAGGTGAGAAAAGAAATATGCAAAAAATATAAGGAAAATACAATATGCAAAAAGTATAAGGAAAAGACAATATGCAAAAAATATAAGGACAAGACCATATGCAAGAAAATATAGGGCAAAGGCAATATACAAAAAATATAAGGAAAAGACAATATGTAAAAAATATAAGGAAAAGACCATATCCAAAAAATATAAGGAAAAGACAATATGTAAAAAATATAAGTAAAGACGATGTAGTAGATCATAAAACTCATAGAAATCAAATCATGAAAAAAACAAAAAATGTGCCAGTGTTGAATTCATCGTTACATCACTAAATAACTTAGTATCATTACCAAATAAAGATATAAAAGGGTAAAAAATAAGGTTATAAAAAGGTAAAAAATATTTAAAAAATGATATGTACCCAATGGTTTAAACTAAAAGTGTAAAGCAATAGAAATATGAAATGAATTGTAAAAGTCGGCGAGAACGAGTTATGAAACTTTGATATCAAGTAAAATTGTATTGAATCATAAACTAGTTGAATAATACAATATACAATATACAATAATACAAACGTAAGAAGATAAATTTTTACGGTTTTTCAAGAATCGAGTTTTAAATGAAATTCAAAATGTAAAAAGGTGATATTTTCCTAAGTAAATTGTTAATAAAATTATTAATAATAATAGTTTATATCTACCTCTTCGGTTGTGGTAGACGATGGCGGTTTGAGCTTTAATAAATGAACTTTTATTAAAACCTTGCTCGTGCAAATTTTTATATGTTTGTAAAGCTTCGTCGTTGCTTAACTGTTCCAAGTAGGCGTGGGCCAGGAAGAACTGCCTTATCCAGATTTCGGGCAAATTCAGGTTTTTCAAATGAAATGTGTTCAAAATATTGGTGTTCAAAATATATCAAGAGGGCCAATTTCTGACATGCACCCCAATGCAAAGGGGTGGCGGTGATGGTTTTTACAAATATGTCCATTGCAAGGACGTTCCGATCCAGCTTTTTTATTTATTTATTCATTTTTTATTTATTTATTCATTTTTTATTTATTTATTCATTTTTTATTTATTTATTCATTTTTTATTTATTTCTTCATTTTTTATTTATTTATTCATTTTTTATTTATTTCTTCATTTTTTATTTATTTATTTATTTTTTATTTATTTTTTTTTATTCCGTGCAGATATAGACAGTAGCCATCTAAAGATTTTTCGAAGTATTCGGCTCGTATTGTTTGATTCAGTTCTTTTAAAGCGCTATCTTTTGTTTGGTCCGCGGGATCATTGGCATCGGTCATGTGATCTAACTTTTTCTTTTCAATAGATATTTTGAATAAAAGTATAGGAGCTTTCCTTTGGGAGATGTGCAATTTTTAGTGAAATGCAGTTTTTAGTGAAGTGAGCGCATCTGTCGTATTCTTTCAGATCAAAGTAGGATTAGGGTAAGTAGTAGATGTTAAGTTCTTCTGCAGGATTTTCTATGAAGATTGGAATTTCCTCCGGAGGAATTTTTATGTAATGTAACGTAATTTTTATGTGTTTTAGGGTGAAATTGAGTTCGAGAAGTCATTTCACGGAGTGATTTAGCCCTTTTTCTGTGCATTCCCGGATACCTTTGATTAAATCGCACTTAACTAAGTTAACATCAATTTTGGAATAGGCAAGTTATATTTTAAATTATTGCTAATGGTAAGGTTTGTATATAACGTAAATTTTTACGTATGTGTTTACGTTACATAGTATGTTAAGATAGATTGTAATTGCTAGTTATATGTTTTCTGTGGTTAGATGTGTAAATAATAGAAAATTATGTTAGAACTGGTGTTGTTGGTGAAATATACCTATATGTAATGGAGAAAAAGCTATGAAGGCAGGAAAAATAAGTTGTTTATAAGTTAAAATAAGAAATCCTTGAGAAAGCGCTTGTCCAGAGTGTGAAACGTCGGAAACAAAAAATTTAATTTAAGGGTAGAAAGAGAAACGAAAAACAGTGAGATTGAAAATGATTGCATTAACCGAAGAACATATGAAATGAAATTTATTTATAGGTGAGAAAAGAATTATGCAAAAAATATAAGGAAAAGACAATATGCAAAAAATATAAGGAAAAGACAATATGCAAAAAATATAAGGAAAAGACCATATGCAAAAAATATAGGGAAAAGACAATATGCAAAAAATATAAGGAAACGACAATAAATAAAAAATATAAGGAAAAGACAATATACAAAAAATATAAGGAAAAGACAATATGTAAAGAATATAAGTAAAGACGATGTAATAGATCATAAAACTTATAGAAATCAAATCATGAAAAAACAAAAAATGTGCCCCGTGTTGAATTCATCGTTATATCACTAAATAACTTAGTATCATTACCAAATAAAAATATAAAAAGATAAAAAATAGGGATATAAAAAGGTAAAAAATATTTAAAAAATAAGATATGTACCCAATGGTTTAAACTAATAGTATATAGCAATAAAAATATGAAATGAATTGTAAAAGTCGGCGAGAACGAGTTATAAAACTTTGATATCAAGTAAAATTGTATTGAATCATAAACTAGTTGAATAATACAATATACAATATACAATAATACAAACGTAAGAAGATAAATTTTTACGGTTTTTCAAGAATCGAGTTTTAAATGA
>JAWQRP010004446.1:0-11858 GCA_033557875.1 Quadriops clusia | reverse complement strand
ATAATTTTGCAAAACTAATTACGCAAATCTCATTACGTAATTTTACAAAACTAGTTACGCAAAACTAATTATGCAAATCTCATTACGTAATTTTGCAAAACTAATTATGCAAATCTCATTACGTAATTTTGCAAAACTAATTATGCAAATCTCATTACTGAAAAACTCAGTACCCCCCACCACCGGTCTCAGTACCCCCCACTCCAATTCCGCCACCCATCTAGAAGTAACAAATCCCCTCTACTTTAGAAGTATCAATTTGATAGAAACCTTCCAAAGACACGTAGATGTTGGCTCTAGAAGTAAAGTCTCTGGACAAACAATTAAACGTTAGGTCGATCCGTTTGAAGGAGTTGAGGAAATGACCTGATTTAATGAGACTTCAATTTGTCATGAGATTATCTGTCGTTCTTAGGAAACTACGGAAGATTTCGAGTGATGAAACAAATAGATTTTTTCTGTAAAGCATTTTCCATCATAACTGCATTCGGAAAAGGACGGACTACAAATAAGTGTTCACATGTAATATTTCACTCTAGTTTCAATTTCCATTAAAATAAGTTTTATTAAAAAAATGTTTTACTTGTAATTGAAATATGTCCAAAAAAATTACGTGCATTTGAATCAACGTTTTCTCAAGCTGGTCTCCCTCATTTCAAGCAGAAACATAATCAATTTAACCATCGACATGGAATGCTAAAACAAAATTAGAAATATCTTTTAAGAGCCTATTCACTACAGGGTATATTACCGAAGCGATGAGTTTCATGTTCAAATCGAAAAAGCTTGCCGCAGTGTACTTAATGTTCCTGTGGAGGATCTGAAGGAGAATCGAACTTCTTTGCATGTTGATGTCCTCGTACTCAAGCGGAATCTCCAATCCTGACAGAATGAATGGTGTTTTGTTTATCTAAAGGAGAAAAACATTAATTCAAGTATTAACTCTTCTTGTTCGACATAAAAAAGTTACATTACCGCACGCGCCATAAGTGCCACCAATATAGTAAGTACCCAAGTAACTGCCAAATTTGCAAGAATATAAGAGAAAAGTTCCCCATCGCCAAAATCGTTGCTTATGAAATAAGCAAAAATACAAAATACTACAACTGTGGTCGCCGAAAAGAAATTCTCAACAAGTGGACGATTGAATACCTGATGTACTTCCAAAGAAGTGTGAACAAGTTTGAGGTGCAGCTTTGCCACATTATCTAAAAAGGTTTTGTAGATCTTCACGGGAGTATTCTTAAAATTAATTTCTAAAAGTCTTTTGTTGATGTAATGAATCCTCACTGCAATTACCGCGTTCAGGACCAGATACAGGTAAGTGGGTACAATTTTAGTAAAAAACATTGTAACGATACTAATGCTGATGGCAAGTTGTTCCACCAGTCCAGTTTTATACAAGATAATGTGCGATAAGAAGTGAATTCCGGTTGTCGCAAAAATGAAGAGTACACAACAGATGGTGCAGTAAATCATAGCTGAATGCGAAAAATTTAAATGAAGCAACCTGAGTTGTTTGTCAACACTGTCAATATTTTCAAACACTTTAAGCCATCTCTTCTGGTCAAAGAATATGCTAGCAGTTGCGTACAAAGTAGCGAGGTGCCTTTCGATTCCTAAATATACCATTATGTTTAAAATTGAATTGTTTCCCACAAACAAGACAAGGATTTTGGAATAGATCAAGTACACCATCGTCAGATGATAACAAACGTTGGCAAAGAACGGTAGAAGCGTAATGACAGATTTTAAATCACTTTCCGTGTAAATAAAATCGTCTGCTACTTTGCGTCTTGTAAAAGAAACCAATGCCTGAAGTTTTAATTGATAATAGAACACGTCAAAAAAACCGTAAATGCTTTTGCGAATTTTCAAAATCCTTTTAATCGAAAAACTCATTGTTCACTGACCGGTCTATTCCAAAATTTTGTATTATCTCACCATCAATCTATATTAATCAATTATTGAAAGTATGTAGTCATCAAGCAGGTAATGGATATTGAGTCGTTAATTTAGATTAGATAGAATTTTACCATACTTTTTTTTAAATACATCGCCACAAGAAAAATTAAACAAAATGTTGCTTACATACCACATTTTCCATGACTTCACAAGTCATGGCGAGGGTCCACGTAAGAATCAAATTAAAGAAGATATACATGAACAATTCCCCATCGTCAAAGGTGAAGCCAACGAAATAGGCAAAAACGCAAATGGTAACCACCACCGTTGTTGCCAAAATGCTGTCTAAAACCTGAAGGCCAAAAGCGCTGTGCACATCTTTGGCGATGTCATTCAATTTTCTATGCAGCACAGAGATTGCCTCCAAAACTTTCGTACACTCATTGTGTGCTAAATGCTTAGAATCCATAGTCAAAAGGACTTCCGTCATGAAATGAAATCTCACGCACACCACCATATTGAAGCAGTAATACAAGTAGACGGGGACATTTTTCAAAGTATGCGCCCAAACCGTGCTCAGCGTTACCGCTATTTGTCCAACAAAACTTTTGTGGAAAATAAAAACGTGCAAGAAGTAGTGAAAACCGGTTAACAAAACGATCGATCCTGTTAGTTGCAGGGTTATGCATTGGAGCCAACGATGAGAAAACCGCATATTAAGTCGTTTAAACGTTTCATCAACGAAATGAATGTCGTTAAAAATCCTCAATTGGCGGTTTTGTCCGAAAAACATTCCTGTCATCGAGAGGCAAACAGTCACGTGTCTGTAGATGGTGATATATTTTACCATTTTGGCCACCCCTTCATCCCCTTCCATAAAGATCAATACTTTAGATTGCGTCCCGTAAATTGCCAAAATATTTACTAATATGAATACTGGAAGTAAAAACATAAATTGAGGAATCCGGTAATGATTGAGTCTCTTAAACAAGATAACTTACTGAGATACGGGAGGAGATTTTGTATGTTGCGTTTGCTGCACGTGTAAACATAATATTTATTATGTTCATCTTTGTATCTTGTGAAGGATACTAAGCCTACAGCTTTAAAAGAGTAATAAAACAAATCTAAAATTCCAAATACATTGTTGCGAACAAAAGGAAATCTTCGGATAAGACTCGGGTACTTAGCCATTACAACTGGAAATTATTTGTAGTACGTGATTTTCATCACATTAGTAATAATGTCATCAGAATAACGGTACAAATTAGACTACATCAAAAATATGTGTGCGCATATTTAGCTTAGAAGCTATTTGTTCAAGTGAATAATGTAAAAATCAATTAGTGCTCAATACTCGATCGAGAAACAAAAAAAAAGTAATTATGTAATAGGGCGGCTGGAGAGGTCCTTTCACAAATAAATAAGAGCGAGCTCGTATTGTCATTATTTTCAACTAATCCTAATTGATGAAAGTGTAAAAAAAGAAATAAAAAAAGTGGTGATAAAAATCTTAATCAAGTATCAATTAATAGCAAAATTCAGAATTTTACCTTTCTTTTTTACTTTCTCGTATGAAAAAAATTTTTCGGACTTTTATGAATGTCGAGGTTTTGAGTGCCCCTGAATCGATTTGGCAAGTGATAGGGATAATTGGTTCCCTAAATACAAATTTTCCACACCATATCATAGAACCACGTGTACCGGTTTAATTAAAATAGAGAAAGAAATTTCTGCGGAAGAGATGCAGCAACTTCCGTGCTTACCGAGTATTAAAAATACAAGACGTTTGAATAAAAGAAGAGAAAGTGATAGGAAAATAGAATATGTTCCAACTACATATGCATGTGGATGATTGTAACCTTTGACGGTATAGTTTTACCTAAATTTTTAAACATATTTCAAGTTAGGTTAGAAGTGTCTAGTCACATTCGTTATAATCGTGCAACACCTACAAAATTTAATCTTCGTTGTTTGCTATCACCATAATTTTGCTTTATTTTTATTTATTTTCATTCCTTGTAACGGTCCAAGTTGGCCAGAAAGATCAAAAGGCAACTGATTTTGGGAATGTTGGGGAGAAACCCTAGCAACGAGAGAAGAGAAGCGAGCAGAGAAGGCAGTGGAGCGGAAAAAAGGATTTTAGGGAAAGAAAAAAGGGTTTCTGCCGAACGATTAGTACTACCAAGAAGTTAAGCTTAATTATGACTACTCTTACAACAATAAATCTACTATTGCTGAATTGAGGTAGGCCCTTTATTTTTTTATTGGTTGCTATTGCAACCTGGCGCCCATCAAGCTCCTTAAACAGAAAATCCCCGGTCCAGCCTCCCCCAAATAGTAGCTGAGCAACAGGCAGGTGCCATCGAAGAGAGGCACGCAGGAATTCTTCATTCCCTATCCTTTAATTTTCCTGTAGGTCTTATTCGCTCTTAGTCATAAGTGTTACATCATCTTCAAATGCGCATTCGGTAAGTGACACAGGTTGTAGCTGTCGAAATCCTACATACATAGGTGTGAAGTAAGCCTTAGGGCTCAGTCAAACTACTAAATATAGCGTTTAGATGTGTCTACTTATTATGAATTGTAGGTAATTACGTTGAATTCTTGTTTGACGGGTGCTGGATTGTACGACCGCTGTTGCACGAATAAATTTTATTTATGTATTATTTACAAATTCTCCATGTTTGCCAACAGTTATTGCATCTACTCTCCCCACCCTACCGTTAAAATCACCCCGAAACTAATAGACAGGCCAATTTATTCAAGTATATTCGGATACAAGCATGATATGACTCTGGTATCTTATAAATCTAAAAATGATAAAACTGAAATTTTACTATCTACAATGCTCTCTTCAAATAGTATTGAAATCAGAACTGGGAAGCAATGGAAACCTGAAATTATAACATTTTATAACAGAACTAAGGGAGGAGTAGACGTCATAGACAAACTGAAGGGAAACTATTGTGTTGCTAGAATAAGTTATAAATGGTCTTTATGGCTGTTTTGTTTGGCACAATAAATAGCCAAATTATACATCAAAAAATACAGGGAAACTGCAAGTCGACAGGAATTTTTGAAGACGGTGGCACGAAACTTGACAGAATCCTTCATGGTTCGAAGATATCACGCAGCTAATTTACCACTCCATAGAGTCAAAATGCAGTGTGTGCAAAATGTAAATTTGTCACGAACATACGATGGTGAACTGCTTGAATTGTTAGATTTCATTATATTTCTCTCTTTTGTATCTAATATGTATATTATCTCCTTGCTAGGTATCATAATATTTTAAACATTATTATATTAACAAATAGTTGGTCTATTTAGTAATTACTAGTCCAAAAAATCATGTGGTCGAAACGAAAAACGCATGTGCCATGAGTAATTCCTTAGCACGTGCTTCATGGCTGCATGTCTGGCGAAGAAGCCCTCGCTATAATAATTAACACGACATCAATATAATATTATTAAATCGAAAGATTTGAAGAAATTTCCCAATTATAAATCCATTCAAGAAGCAAAAAAACGTTGCTATCCTGCAGGATCAGATGTCATAATTACTGGTTCTTCTCTGGAAGTAAAGATAAAAAAAAATGCCATTAAGAAACGAATTTGTAAGTAGGGGTTTGATAGGTCCAGTGGGTAAACGAAATATAAACAAAAAAATGATGTAGACAATTACAGTATCTTAATGATATCCTTTGGTCCCATAAAATTAATAAATTATTATGACGACTCAGTAATTTAACAAAATCCCAGACCATCCTCAAGACGGTATTATAGACCAGTTCGTTTTCAATTTCTTACGGAACCAATGGAGATTGGTATTCAAGCAGGAGCATTCATTGAGAAACACATTTAAAAAATTGACAAATAATATATGTAGCTTTATATATATGTACTTTAACGGTGTGGATAGATATTGAAGTACGGCACAAACTTCTATTCACTATGGTCATTGGGATGTTTCATTTGTGGACTTACTTCCAAAGGTATGAACAATTCAATGAAGATCGATATAATGATCGAAAACCTTATCTCTTACGAATTTGAATAATTCTAGTTACGTGCATGGATCAAATGAGTGTATTTTACATCTATCATACAAATTGAATTTTAAAAAATGCAATCTCATGGACCAGAAAATAAGGACATTGTGGGCAAAACAACGAACAAAGTTAAAACGCATTTTAAAGAAAAGTTTAATCTATTGTTAGCTAAACCAAAGCAATGATATGCAACTACTACGGAATTTGAAAAATATGATGAAGATTTCTAACAATATTAAACATTTATAAATCTTCAATGTTTAAGAAGCCCACACTTCTTCAAGCATGTATTTTTTTTGAAATAAATTGTACTACTAATATTTATCTATTTAATCTATACAATTACATACTAGAAGGAACAGTCGCAATACATACTACATGTTCCATGACTTCGCAAGTCACGATGAGAATCCAGGTAAGAATCAAATTGGAGAAAATGTACATGAACAATTCCCCATTATCCAAGGCAGACCCCATGAAATAGACGAAAATGCAAATGGTAACTACCTCAGTCGTCGCCAAGGTACTCTCCAAAACTTGAACGCCAAATGCTTTATGCACATCTTCGGCGATGTCGTTCAATTTCCTATGCAGCACCGAGATTATCGGCAAAATTTTCGTGTACTCTTCGTGTATCATGTTTTTAGAATCCATGTTGAAAAGAACCTCGGTCATGAAATAAAATCTCACGCACACAACCATATTGAAACTGTAGTACTAGTAGACGGGGACATTTTTCAAAGCATGTGCCAGAATGTACTCAGCGTTACTGCTAATTGCATACAAAAACCGAGTAACAAAATGACCGATCCTATTAATTGCAGGGATATGCATTGGAGCCAGCGATGGGAAAAGTGTAATACGTAGACATTTAAACGTTTCATCAACAAAATGTATGTAATTAAAAATCCTCATTTGGCGCTTTTGGTCGAAAAACATTCCAGTCATCGAAAGGGAAACAGTCAAGTGTCTGTAGATGCTGAGATATCGCAACATTTTGACCACTCCCTCATCTCCTTTCACAAAGATTAATACTCTGGATTGCGTCCCGAAAATCGCCAAGATATTTACTAATATAAATACTGGAAGTAAATAACAAAAATTGAGGAGTTCTTTAATAGTAGAAATGTTTAAGTAAGATATCTTACTGAGGTATGGGAGGAGAGTTTGTAGGTTGAGTTTGCTCCACATGTAAGCATAATGTTTATTATGTTCATCTTTGTGTCTCGTGAAGGAGACTAAGCCTACAGTTTTAAAAGAGTAATAAAACACATCTAAAATTCCAAATACATTGTTGCGAAGAAAAGGAAATTTTCTGATAAGGTTCGGATTCTTAGCAATTACAACTGGAAATTACATGTCCTACGTGATTTTGATCACTTAGTAATAATGTCATCACAATAACGATAATTCAAATCAGACTAAATCAAAAAGATATGTGCTTTTAGCTCAGAAGCTATTAGTTCTAGTGAATAATTTATAAATCAATTTCGGTTCAATAGTCGGTGAACGTACAAAAAAAAGCAGTAATGTAATAGGGAGACTGAAGAGGTATTCGGGTCTAACGATAGGAAAAGGAACGTATTTTGTAAATAAACTGGTCAGAATATTGTTCCTGGGTTCGGATTGGCTTAGTCAACATGACACGGCCCTCGACTATTTTACGTCTTAGATGATCCTAACGTTAGGAGAGGAAAGTCAGACAATCCCATGGATTGACAAATACTGCGAGGTACACCCTACCGATGTACGTCAAGAGGTTTCAACAGCAGAATTGGATGACGCCATAGAAATAAGAATATCAACAAAAATATACAAAACAGTGGCAATGGACAAACCGAGAACATCGTTGACTAATCTTGTCCTAAAGTTTAAGCATCTTTTCACCAGTATACCTGGAAACGTGAAACATCTGAGAGCATAAGGAATGGTTTATGTGGGTTCTACAGATATTATTAATACAATTACAGCTCCTTGACGAAGCCTTTGGAGCATTTACTCAAGGAAGGGGTAAGATGGAAATGGGGATCTGGAGAAGAAGTAGCCTTCCAATAACTGAAAGAGAGTTTTCTTAAGCAAGTAATGTTGTTTCATTCCAATATAGAGCAGAAATTTTATTTACAGGAACTATTGGCAGTAATCCCTTCATTGAGAAAGTTCCGCACCTATCTACAAGGGATTAATTTCACAATTGTAACCGACCACCAAGCCCTCAAATTCTTACATCAATGCAATTATGACCTAACGTCTCACAAAGTCTTGCAACGGTTTGATTTCGATCTCACACAGTCAGAACAAGCACCTATCAGATGTAGAGAACCCGTCATCGCTACTTGAACAACAATCAAATCATGGCCCTGAAAAACTTATGAAGAAGAGGTATGGTACTAGAACTTAACAGAGGTAAATATTAAGACCACCCATTTCTTGATGCGTTATCTGAGTTCGAACCATTTCGAGAGAAGTATGAGGGAGATAGGGAGACTTCTAAGGACATATTGTAATGCAAAACATCACAGTTGGGGAAGGTACCTCAAAGATGCAGAAGAATGCATAAACATTGTTCTCCATGTCAGCATCGGTTTCGGTCCGAGCCAAATCGTTTAAGGAAAATTTCTGCAGACCTCATTGATCTGAGTTTTTAACTAAACTATAAGAATAAACGATGATTTAAGAATCGATCAGATTCGAGATCAAACAAAAATCAACTTAGCAATTTACGCTCTAGTTCTCCCCCTCCCCTCCCCTTAAGTTACACTTATTATTTGAGAGCATTTACCAAATGAAGGGCGCATATAATGCGGCCAGCCTCAGACCATTCTTCTCCCAGACGCCGCTCGGACAAGGAGGGAAATTGTCCGAAGATGCAAGGGTAAGGTTACCTTCAATTTCACACCTACTAATGTAGTAATTCACCCAACTACCTCAGTAGACAAAGACACCATCCTAGCTCTACTTAGAACCGAAAATGTACCCCACCATACCTGCGGCCTCAAATCCGAGCTTCCTAAGAAGGTCATCCTAAAAAACCTTCCGGTGGTCCCAGAGTCCGACATCCTCGAGGATCTCGTCGAGAATGGCATTCGTGCCATCTCGGTGAAGCTCCTCAAATCCCGCGCCCCGAACGCCGCTCCCTCATCCCGTCCTACCAATCCCACCTATTTGGCATCCCTTAACTCAGTCCAAGACCTGTCCAAAGTCAAATCCATCACGACAATCCTCTCTTCCCGTTGCAGATGAGAGTCATCAAGTGCCCACCTGACACGTGACTGCTCCCGTCCCGCAGACCAGTCGGTGCAGTGCGTTAACTGCAAAGGCTTCCATCCCGCCAACTACTCGCAGTGTCCCACGTACCTCAGTTACGTGGAAAAACACCGCCCAAAATCCCAAACCAAGACCCAAACTCCCCCAAAACCATCTCACACTTCCACAGACTTCCCACCCTCAAAACCAAGCCCCAAGCTCGTGCTCCGCCCTTTGCCTCCACTCCAACATCAAGATCCCAAAACAAATCTTACGCCAGCATAGCCGCCTCCTCGCATGATCCTTCTCGTTCTGTAGTCACCTTAGAAGGGCGAGAAACTCTAGAAAAGATCCTTTTTAGAATAGATGACATAGCCACTAGCATAGATCTAGAAGCTCTCCCTTTCTTCGTAGACATTGTAGCTAAGCACATCAGCGAAGCGGATACGCCCATAAAACAGTTCCAAGTGTTCCTTGCGGTGCAGTCATTAACTGATAAGCAGTTTGGTAATGGTAGCAAGTAGTTTGCGTAATATAGTATATTGGAATGCCAACGGAGTAGCATCCTCACACAAAGAATTGTCCTATTTCCTTCGCTCTGACGACTTCGAAATCGTTCTTCTTTGCGAGACTAAACTTCGATCTAATAAACAATTCAACATTCCGGATTTCACCACGATCAGACGCGACCGTCCAGCCGGCCGCGGCGGAGGCGTAGCAATTTTAATTAAACGTGGAATCGTCTACACTGAATTCCCTCCCCTTTCAACAGAGATAGAATCTGTTGGCATCTCTCTTCAGGTCAAGACCAACATCTTCAGCATCTATCTCCCGCCGCAAAGTAACCTAAACCTCGTGGAACTAGACACCCTTTTGGCATCATCCTCGCAAGTTATTATCGCAGGTGACTTCAACGCAATGCACCGTTCTTGGCATTGCAATCGCAGCAACGCCAACGGGATCTCCTTGTACGATCACCAACTTCGCGCGAATTTCCTCGTGTTTGCTCCGGACTCTCCGACTCATTACCCGTATAACGGAGGTCCTCCTTCGGTCATCGATCTTGCCCTCGCGAAGAACATCCGCGTAGAGAACATGCGCAGCCTCCCTGACATGGACTCTGATCACAACCCGGTCTCATTCACCATCAATCCTTCCAAAAATGTTCATCATAAACCCGAGCGTAAGTTGGATTTTGCCAAAGCCGATTGGAAAAAATTCCGGAAAACAATCAACGACGAGCTAATTATTAACAACCGATTAAATACTCCAGCAGATATTAACTCTTCAGTAGAAACCGCGATGGTCATAATTCAGAAAGCTCAGTCGAAAAGTATCCCTCTAAAAACGGCCACACCCCATTCGGTGCCACTCCCAAACTACATAAAAGATGCTCTTTATCAAAAAAGAGTAGCGCGAAGACGGTATCAACAATCTCGTCTCGAACAAGATCGCGTCGAACTCAATAGAATATCGCACGAAGTCCGTAAACTTCTGCGAGAACATCGCGATTCACACTGGCGGGAAACCCTTGGCAACATCAGACCCCATCAAACCACCCTCTTCAAAATGGCCAAAAAATTCAAAAGTAAAAATGCTTTCAATGTCTCATGTTTGCACACTAAAAACGGTTTAGTGTACGATAACCCGTCCAAACTAGAAGTCATCGCGGAAACTTTCGAAGAAGCTCACAATCTCACTCGCGACTACGACCACGACAAGCAGCTCGACCGCGACGTCATAGCTACGGTTAGAGGATACGATGTACGCTCCCCCATTGAGGATATTAAATTAACTTCACCTGGAGAAGTCTGGAAAATCATCTCCAAACTTCGACCCAACAAAGTCCCAGGTTTCGATCAAATCTCCAACAGATTGGTCAAAAATCTCCCCAAAAAGGCTGTCGTGCAGCTAACGTACATCTACAACTCATGCCTCAAAACTTCCTACTTTCCGACCGTGTGGAAAAAGGCCAATGTTATCAGGATCCCCAAACCGGGTAAAGATCCAAAATTTCCCCAAAATTACCGCCCCATCAGTCTCTTGTCTAATCAGAGCAAAGTCCTTGAGAAAGTCATTCTAACGCGTCTCCAAAAACACTCTCGCGAACACAATCTTCTGATGAAGGAGCAATTCGGCTTCAGACAAAAACATTGCACTATAAAGCAAGCTGCCAGAATAGTTGACCACATCTCCGTCAACTTCAACCTAAACAAAGAAACTGGAATAGTTCTTCTCGATTTAGAAAAGGCCTTTGATACGGTCTGGCACAAAGGTCTCATCTACAAACTGATTAGCCAAAATTTCCCGCCATATCTCATACACATAATTAAAAATTATTTGTCGAATCGGTCATTTGTCGTCAGCTCCATGAACCAACTCTCTCTCGCCAAGCCTATCTCGGCAGGCGTTCCTCAAGGCTCGCTAGTAGGACCATACCTGTTCTTACATTATAATAATAATAATAATAAATTGTCTTTATTCATTGGACAATACAGAACTTTAAGATCATATAACAAAACAAATATGTAAACCCAATGAGGGGCGAAGTTCGCAACAATGCGCTCTTCCACTCAACCCCAGAATAGCATTTGATAGCACAAAAGTAAAAAAGTAAAGAAGTAAGTAAGCACCGACACACCGTACTCGAGCAAG
>JAWQRP010004445.1:0-11860 GCA_033557875.1 Quadriops clusia | reverse complement strand
ATTTTTTATAGGAATTATTTAGTACATTAGCAAGGAAATTCTGGGTCTACATTGTGACGATCTTATTATCCTCCCGAGGAGGAAGCCCACGGGTAGCAGCTAATTGCTGAGGGTTTAATCATTTCGTAGAATCGGTCGGAAAACTCGGGCGCCACTATATTCTTTTGGAGGAAAATATAGAAAACTCCGGTGAACGTAAAATAAATTATATTAACTAAACCAAATGCTAAGTTGACAAAAATAAATGCCTACTAAAGGCCAAGTACAATTTCGGTATGTACAATTATCGGTAATTGCCCAGGACATCTGGATCTTTCGGTAGCGACAAGGTACTCGCGGTTTTCTAAGTCTAAAATATTAATTAACAGTATAGTTAATTATTCGGAATTATCGGCGTATAATTGATATTGCCCAGTGCAACTGGGGCTTTCGGAGTTGGCACAAATCTGCCTTGGTACGCGGTTTAAATAAATGTCGGAAGCACTTTTTGGCTTAAATACAGAATTACAATAATTATGTGGGGGGCATACTAATGAACCCCACATACGGAATTTATTAAGAAATTGAGGGACGACAGTGCTTCTATAAGCCAACCTGTCGGCCAACCTACTACAGTACGGTAAATTCGGGAAAGTAATTAAAATCTGCCAATTTGGATGTTTTGGGCGAAACCATCCAAATTGGTGTCGATGAGAAAAATGGCGGCGAGCCACCTGGCAAAGAAAATTCGATTGACACGTGGTCGTGAGTTGGAGAGTCAAATGCGGGAAATTCTAAAGAAGCAATAAGCGACGATGTTGCGGATCTTGATGGCAAGAAGACGGTAAATGCAACTTATGGCTTCAGGCGGGTTTCAGGGAGCGGTAGGGTAGAGAATGAATAACTCAAGCCTCTGTCGGGAACGGTAGAAGGTACAGGATTATTTGCCTTATCTTGGAGTCAAATAAAATATTATACAAGAGAGACTAAGTCCTAATGATAAAGAGTGGTTAAAGATGAAATAGAAATTAACTGGATAGGACTTAGCTCTTCGGAAACGGAACGACTGTAAGACCGAAAGATAAGTTCGACTTACTCAAATGGCTCTCGGGGATCGACTCTCGATTCAACGGCAAAATGGCCAAGAGGTAAACTTGAATTCCCACTACCAGGACATGCGCAGTACAGAAAAGAATACGTTATAATATAAAGAAATCATCACATGATTACTCGGTCAAGGAGTAGGTAACGAAACGATTCAAAAATGAGTGGCATAACGGACAAAATTTGAAGTAACGAAAATCGCTTTGTTACAACATAGGAAAATAAAACATTTTTTGAATTTTTTTTCACGCAGAGGTAGTACAGGGATCACGCGGAAAAAACAATTTGAGATTTTGATGAAAAGTCATTTTATTGAAACTAAAAGCTCTTTTTTGGTTATAAATATTTTATATGTATGTATTTGTAAAGAGAAGCACCCCGCGCTTATATTTTTAGTACCAGAAAGTCAAGCATAAGGCATTATTGCAACACTTATATAACAGCGTTTCCTTAAAACCTGTTTTAATTTCTTACATTTCTTACTTTTTAGTTTTGTATTTCTTGAATGTTTTTTGGACTTACGAATTTTTTAAACAATTTTGTTTCATGACTCGATTTCGCATGATGCACAGTTAAAATGTGACAGTGTGCCCTGAGGTGTCTGCAAGTGAGATGACAGTTGTGTGCTTCAATTTATTGACTGGTTGCAAAGGGTTACATAGGTACGTTCAAAAATGCAAGGAAATGGGCGAAATGTTGAAAATTATGTAATTTTTGGCATTGATTCACACATTGTGACCGGTTATAGACGTGCATGCAAAATTTGAAGTAGCTAGGATGACTACAAGTGGGCGAAATATTAATTACAAGATTTGGCCCATGATATCTACATACTTATCCGTCAAAAAGTGAAGTTAAATAAAAGCGTTTTCAAAGAAGACGTATCTAGAGCTTTTGGGCATAAGAAGATGTCGATGTTAGAATACAGAGACAGGGTTAGTTCGTGGCTATCCAAGGGAACTGTCGAGACGGGGAAGTTGGGCACCGCGACTTCTACATTTGTCAGAATCCATAATCGTAGTAATATTAAATTATTTATTATCTTTGGTTACTGGTTACATTGCGAGTATGTCCTTAAGATAATAATCATTTATGGGAAATGCTGTTCCCGTTGACAAACAAATAGTAAGGTAGTAAAGAGACGCTCAGGAGCTTGATTCATTCACGGTTTAATTACGTGAGTATTTTACATGGATCTTCTTTCAATTCTAGTTTGAAGAAATTCGATATTTTTCAAAATAAAGCCCTCAAGATATGATGGGTGCTATGCAGTCGACTCTTCCTTGCCCAGTTCAGATAGAAGCGGAGGACAATCATGATTATCCTTTAAATACTTAACAAAAATTCTGTCCAAAAAAGACCAAACTGAGCTCTTGAGAATACTCGACGTTACTGTACCTGACTTGACTTCTCGATATTTTCGCAGGCGGAATTCTCGCCCCCCTCTTACAACTGCATATAATGAAATAATTGAGTTGCACAATTCAGTTATTACAAAGCCCTTAAATAAGAATTTGGACTATATTTCAACAATTATATCTCCCCAAGTAGTATTTCCTAAATTCACTGGTTTAAGTTCCTGTGATTAGAAGCTATTTTTATCAACTGCTTGAGACTATGTTGGTTATTTGTTAATTTTTACTGACGGATCAAAAACCGTACATGGATGTAGTTGTGCGTTTTATGGTGATTCTAATAAGTATCACTAAATATTCAAGTTAAATTCAGTTTGTTCAATTTTTACTGCAGAGGCAGTGACTATTTTAGAAGCCATGAAATATGCACAGAGTTCCAAGTTTAAACGCTTTCTACTGTGTTCCGATTCTATGCACCTACACACAGTCACACAAACACACACCCACACAAACATACCCTTACGCACGCATACTCATATAAACAAACGTACACACACGCGATAAACAGGAGTACACATACATATACGCGAAGTTACCTACACATACACACACTATATACAATTACACGCAAATGCACACGTACTTGAAATAAGATACCTAAGCTAGAGTAAAGAATTAAACCAATAATTGATACCAATAAGTTAAAACCCTAAATTAAAGTATAATAAAGCCATTGGCATAAAAACAAAGTTGACGTTCGTTTGTCTGTATGGAGGATTTGAGGTGACCATAGATCTGTAAGATTTATCATTTGAGTACAAACTATTTATTTATAGAAAGATCAATAATTAAGGGACTTTTGTTGTCGTATTTGAAGTGTCTTGTTATTTGTTGTTAAATAATCAAAGGGCCGTTGTTGTCGAAAGTCCACTGTGTCAGTCAATCGAACACAAATTGTCTTGTATTGTTGAAACTGTTATCAAACAATTAAAGGGCTCAGTACGTTAACAATTTTGATAATTTGTCACAAGGTCAAAATTGTTTGTCTTGAGGTTCTTGTATTGAATAAGGTTGTTGGATAATTATGGTTAAAGTATTGTAGGAGGCTCGTTTGAAAACTCCGTGCAAAAATAAAAACTACTTCATTGTCTTTGGTAAATCTTTTTTATTTTTCGACATAGTCTCCTTTTAGCCTTAATTTTTTCTTGCTGCGGTTTGTGCTGTAAAAGGGTAAAAACCCTGTGGCTATGCCGGTAATATTGGACACAAAACACTGTGTTTTACTTAATTTTAAGTTAAGATAATAATCTGAATGAGACTATAAAGTCTGTGCAAAATTTTTCTTAAGTCCACGGTACATGCTATTTAACATCAACTCAGACGCTAGACCAAACAATATCATTATTATACAATTTACAATTTGTCTAGATCCAAACATTACAAATCAAACAATACTTTAGTCCTTCAGTGTCAAGAAACTTTGCTACCTTTATTTTAGCCTACCTTTCGTGCCTTATTTGGGAAACTACGATACACAAACGCAACAAGTATAGGTGTCCTAACCACGAACGATCAGAAGCCAAAATAATCACTAGACGACCACAAGCCAAAAACATCACGAGCCACACATAATATTTCAATAATTATTATTTTATTTCAAATTTTAAGAGCGCAATTCTCTTATTTTGCCGTTTGGTTCCACGGTAATTGCAAAATACAAATACACCTTATTATGGTGCATGTATAACTATATACATATACATACACATCCAAATTTATTACAATGTACACATACCATTCTTACCATTTCGACATATAGCAAATTCGCTAATAATTTATGCAACGTATCGTACGTAGTAAACTAGCGTGCAGTAGAACATCATAGATATTTTTATATTATTTACTTTCTCGCACGATAACTCAAAAAGGACTTTAATTAGATCAATGAAATTGGTTATGTTGTCATTGTAGCTAAATAATAAACTTGTTCCAAATTTTGTACAAGCTTTAGCAATTTCGAAAAACTCGCAGATAGCTTATTTACTCAACCGGATGGGATTTTTTTTACAATTTGTTTTAATATTCACACGTGTTTAGTGTAGTTATTTGAAATATCCCAAATATATATAATATAAAAACTATTCTGGTCTGAATATGTCTTATCGTTTCTAGTACAGTTTCGAAATATACGAGAAAGTCGAGCGGAGACCACTCCATATTTCTTCTTTAAATCCTGCTGGGCAATATATTGTAAATATTAAAACTTTGTAATCCCCGGAATTATTCGACCATTTCTTGCATTAAATTTAGGAACGTGAATTATATTTATTTCTGTAAAGACAAAGTTGACCATTTCTGCACTTGCGATAATTTTTTCATTCTTGTTTATGCCAACTACCAATATTGAACATAAAAATGAACCAAACATTACAGGTATTCTTTCGATTGACACCTGGTCCCCGAATCTTGACATGTCGTATACATTCTTTGTCGATTTATGTGGCAAACTTCACATATAATGGACCTCAAAAGTATACGTTGGGTTTCGGGTCGATTATATGTGAAGTAAGTCACATAAATCGACACAAAACGTATATGACATCTCAAAAATCGGGGTCGTGCTTCGGTTAAGCATTGTTCATTATTCAAGTCATATTAGTGTCGTTTGATGCAGAGTTATACTTCTTAGCATTTCGTTCGTTACTCTTAACAGTAAGTACAATTATATAGTATACCCAAGACTGACTAAATAACGTATATTTACTATGAACACACAAATTTTTCTAATCATACTACATATTACGATGCATTTTCAGGAATACGTCTGAAAAACGCATTAGAATGGCCGATAATGTGGTAGATGTCCACATAAAGGAAGAAAGTATCGCAGAAGAATATCCTACGGCAATTAAAGAAGAAATAGAAATCGAAGAATACGATACGAAACACCTGAAATTGGAAATCGAGGCGAATATGGAATATTCGTGTCATGTTTGCGAAGAAGTCTTCCAATTCGAAGCAGAAGTGGGGAGGCATATCGATAAATACCATAAGGAGTATTTAAATCAGCTTCATATCAAAGTTGAAAGCAACAATTTGATAGATCATCAGCCGGATCCTTGCAAAGAACATCAACCTTCAAAGTCATTCTCTAGTAACAACGCTTTAAAATACCATTTGCGCACACATACAGGTGAGAAACCATTTTTTTGTGCTATTTGTGAGAAGCCATTCTCAAAAAAAAGCGCATTTGAAATACATTTACGCACACATACAGGTGAGAAACCGTTTTCTTGTGCAATTTGTGAGAAGACATTCTCCTTAAAATATAATTTGAAAATACATTTAAGTACACATACAGGTGAAAAACCATTTTCTTGTGCAATTTGTGACAAGTCATTCTCTCGAAAATTCACTTTTAAAACACATTTACGCACACATACAGGTGAGAAACCGTTTTCTTGTGCAATTTGTGACAAGTCATTCTCTCGAAAAATCTTTTTTAAAACACATTTACACACACATACTGGCGAGAAACCATTTTCTTGTGCAATTTGTGACAAGTCATTTACTGATCATATCTCTCTTAAAAGACATTTACCCACACATACAGGTGAGAAACCGTTTTCTTGTGCAACTTGTGACAAGTCGTTCTCTAGAAACACATATTTGAAAATCCATTTACGCACACATACAGGTGAGAAACTGTTTTCTTGTACAATTTGTGACAAGTCATTCTTTGACCAAACCACTTTTAAAAGACATTTACACACACATACTGGCGAGAAACCATTTTCTTGTGAAATTTGTGACAAGTCATTCACTGATCATAACACTCTTAAAAGACATTTACCCACACATACAGGTGAGAAACCGTTTTCTTGTGCAACTTGTGGCAAGTCGTTCTCTAGAAACACATATTTGAAAATCCATTTACGCACACATACAGGTGAGAAACCGTTTTCTTGTACAATTTGTGACAAGTCATTCTTTGACCAAACCACTTTTAAAAGACATTTACACACACATACAGGTGAGAAACCGTTTTCTTGTACAACTTGTGACAAATCTTTCTCTGGAGAGGGCTCTTTACAAATGCACTTACGCACACATACAGGTGAGAAACCATTCTCTTGTGCAATTTGTGAGAAGTCATTTTCTCGAAAATTCAATTTGAAAATACATTTACGCTCTCATGTAAGTAAATAACCGTAAAACCATTTAGGACAAATGCAGATATATAAAAAAACATTTATTATTAAAGAAATAAAACTACATTTACGCGTAGGGGAAAATAGGTTTTGTCTTATTTGATAAATAACTATAACTGGTAAAATTGAATAAGTATTATATTTGAAATTTTTTTAAATTATTTAAATAATCACATTGATTATAAACCACCCCTAGTAACACAGGACATCCTCCGTTGTCCCTTAGATATACATGGGACGTCCGGCATATAAAATGTGCAACAAAAGACATACGAGGGATGTCCTGTGTTACTTGGGTAGAGCTTAAACTTTTTTATTTTTGTAAGTAATATTGAGAAACATGTTTACTATTTGCAAAATTATTTGATGTACTATAGGTAGTATCTTTGTTCTATGCAAATGTGTAGCTGCAATTCAAATACAATTTGTGTTTAATTTTGAATTGTTTCTTTGTTGGAAATTTCCCACTTCCTGAATCCACCTGCGTTGTTTCATTTGGTAGTAAAAGGAGGAACATGGTCTTATCCCATATTTTGTTTGCGCTATTTTTTTATAGGAAATATTTAGTACATTAGCATAGAAATTATGGGTCTACATAGGAAAATCAAACTTGATGAAATAAAACGTTTTTTATTTTTGTTTTCACGCAGAGATAGTGTAGTGATCACGTGGAAAAAACAATTTGAAATTTTGATGAAGAGTCATTTAATTGAAATTAAAAGTTCTTTTTTGGTTATAAATATTTTATATGAATGTATTTGTAAAGAGAATCACTTCGCGCTTTTATTTTTAGTCCCAGAAAGTCAAGCATAAGGCATTACTGCAACACTTAATTAAAAGCTTACCTTAAAACCTGTTATATTTCTTTTATTTCTTACTTTTTAGTTTTGTATTTCTTGAAAGTTTTTTGAATTTTTTTAACAATTTTGTTTCATGTCTCGTTTTCGCAAGATGCAAGATCTGCTACAGAATGCTTGTCCAGTCGAAATAATTTTACAAACTGCTGTTCGGGAATTTCAAACGGATTGTTTGAGTCTCTAATGTGTCTGTTTTGTAGACGCTGTATTCTTCTGAAATACAGTTAAAACAATTAGGTGGTCACAAAGTTAAATATTTATAAACCGGAAATTTTTTATCACTGACCCAAATGTTAAATGCAAATATTTAAATTCAATAACTTACTCTTGTTCAGCATTTGCCGCTTCCTCGCCAACAAGAGGTAATAATGCCAAAAAGCGAAAATCCATTTTTTAACACAAAATTACACTAAAAAGATGTAACGACAAAACTGTGACACCGCACATAACGTATCGGCCTACTGTTCAAATTCGTTGGTTCAAATCCAACTAAATCTTACTTCAAAATCACGCAAAGATAACCTAAAATTAACCGAGTTACGTCGAATGTCCACCATAGGACGAGAAACTTTGATTTGAGGTTGGTAACATTTCTCGCTGCTCCTAACTTCTCGACCCTGTTTATTAATAGGTGTTAATAAACGGGTCGAAACAGAATAGGTACCACTGTCTTCTTTTAGGCTTAATTTTTTCTTGCCGCGGTTTGTGCTGGTAAAAACCATATGGTTGTGCCGGTAAGGTTGGGGACAAAACAATTTTAACTTAAGATGAAAATATGAATGGGACTATAAAGTCAGTGCATAATTTCTCTTAAGTCCACGGTAAGTGCTCTTTAACTTGAACTCAGACGCCAGACTAAAACAATATCATTATTATACAATTTGTCCAGATCTAAACATTACAAGTCAAATAATTATCTTGTCCTTCAGAGTCAAGAAAGTTTGCTGTCTTTATTTTAGGCTACCTTTCGTGCCTTATTTGGGAAACTACGATACATAAACGCAACAAGTAGGTGTCCTAACCACATACGATCACAAGCCAAAAACAGCACGAACCACACATAATATTTCAATTGATATTATTTTATTTCAAATTTTAAGAGAGCAATTCTCTTATTTTGACGTTTGGTTCCACGATAATGCCACAATACAAATACATTTTATTATGGTGCTTGTATAACTACCTATATACATATACATACACACCCAAATTTATTACAATGTATACATACTATACATCTTACCATTTCGACATTTAGCAAGTTCGCTAATAATTTATGACACAGTATCGTACGTAGTAAACTAGCGAACAATAGAACTTCATATATATATTTTTATATTTTTTACTTACTCGCAGAGAAAGTATAGTGATCGTACGAAAAAAAAACTGGGATTTTGATGAAACTCGACTTGTTAAGTGTCCCTGAATTGATTTTGCCCTTTTTTGCTTTTATGTCTGACTGTGTGAGTGCGCGCGCGCGCGCGCGTTTGTATGTGTGTGTACACACGATAACTCAAACACGACTTGAGCTAGATCAATGAAATTTAGTATGTAGTCATTGTAGCTAAATAGTAAACTTGTTCCATTTCGAAAAACTCACAGATATTTCAGCTTATCTACTCAACCGGAAGTGATTTTTTTAACAATTTGTTTTAATATGCACACGTGTTTATTGTAGTTATTTGAAATATCTCAAATATATATAATATAAAAATTATTCTGGTCTGAATATGTCATATCGTTTCTAGAACACCTTCGAAATATATATATTTATATACAGGGTGGTCCAGCTAAGAAGGCCAACTTAAATTACAGCGTTATTAATAAAGATATAATTTCCAAAATTTCAGGACTTACTCTACGCATAAAGGGCTACAAAAAATCCAAATATAATTTTGGTCTAACTCTTCTACTTTTCGCGCGTGCGCACATCAAACTGTAAAAACCATAATGATGATACATTTTTTTTCTAATATCCTTTTTCCGCTAATTTTTAAAAATACTTATTGAATTTAAATTTAATTGTTATTGTAATATCTAGGTAATTGTATGGTTATTTTTATTTTTATGTACATTTTATTGGAAGTTTAATGTTTGTTAATCAAAAAATAAATGCTTTTGTGATGTGAGACTTGCTCATTCGAAATTTACAAATATAAAAATCATTGTCGTGTGTGGTTTTCGTACCTAGGCCCCCTAGTACTAAAAGCCAGCACCTTAGCAACTAGATTACCAGGACGACGAAAGTTTTATTACATTTGTCAAATGACTGCGGCCAAACGTCGCGCGTCTGTCGACCCGTCGTTCCATGCGCTGGCGCTGTGCACTTGTTCTCCAGTCGCTCAAACCACTCGTCGTTTTGATTCGAAAATGTGCACTAATTAGCGATTTAATTGGGCTTTTTTCTTGCAATATTAGTATTGTTGTACGCGGAATCACCTTGGGCATGAGAAAAACTATTAAAAATTCCATGTACATTAAGAAATTTTAATAGTGAGATGCGCTTGCGCAAGAACTATATGTCACAGAGAAAAAAGTTATGGGATTTTTTTTAAGTATTTCATGTGCTGCATAAACTCTTAAAAAGTTCACTGTTCACAGTTATTAAATAAATCCGATAAAGTTGTTTCAAAAACCCGTATAATAAGTAATCACCACTTGCGCATGCGTCAATCTTTTGCAACAATATTTATATCGATGTACGCAGAACGAGCAACGGAAGAAGGATAATAGAAAAAAAAATTATCATCATTATGGTTTTTACAGTTTGATGTGCGCATGCGCGAAAAATAGAAGAGTTAGACCAAAATTTTATTTGGATTTTTTGTAGCCCTTTATGCGTACAGTAAGTCCTGAAATTTTGGAAATTGTATCTTCGTTAATAACACTGTAATTTAAGTGGGCCTTCTTAGCTGGACCACCCTGTATAAGACCGGGGAGATGACGGAGGCTTTCCTGGATGGGAACACCATTTGTAAAGAACAATACGGTTTCCGTAAAAACCGATCCACAACCAGCACGATGTTGGACTTGCTCCAATACGTGACACTCGCCCTGGAAGAGGGTAGCAAGTGCCTTATCCAGGCGTGCGATCTCGCCAAGGTCTTTGACACTACGCGCCATGACATCTTTCTACACAAAGCAGACACATATGGAGTGAGAGGCGTAGCCTGGGATCTTCTTCGGTCTTACCTCTCTTCCCGTACCAATATGTCGAGACGAATGAGAGGAGATCCTACTCCCGGCTGGTGAGCGCTGGGGTCCCCCAGGGGTCCTTACAGGGTCCTTTGCTCTTCATCGTCTATATCAATGATCTACCCGCTAATATCCCGGACCATATGGTCCTGTATGCGGACGACTCAACGTTGATAAGCAGGGACACTGACATCTCCTCTTTAAGGGAAAAATCTGAGAGGGCGCTACACTGCGCCTCGGACTGGTTCCGAGCAAATCGTCTACTACTGAATCATACCAAGACGGCGAAGCTGGTGGTGGATATGGACCGCTCGACACCGAGGGACGAGTGCGGGGGACCGATCAGATTCCTGGGTGTTTACCTTGATTCCATGCTAACATGGGAGCACCATGTGGGGAAGCTGGCGAATGGTTTGGTGGGTTCGCTCTACGCAGTGAGGCGAGTGGCTGTCACGGTGGGCGTGGAGGTGGCGCTGATTTCTTACTTTGCCTTATTCTACTCTAAATGTCCTACGGGATCGCCACCTGGGGGGCATCCGTGCACACCCCTAAAATACTGGTGCTGCAGAAGAGAGCCATAAGAGGAATACTAAAGCTGCCGAAAACTGAAACTTGCAGGCCCTATTTCAAGGCGCTTGGAATACTAACTACAACATCAGAATATATATTCCAGCATCTGACACTGGTGAAGTTGAATGAGTCAAGTCATAAAACCCATGCTCAGATCGATGGCCATAACAACAGAGCACGGTACACACTCCAGACGGCTCGCTACAGGCTGTCCTCGTCGGCGGCCCGTGATGCGGGCCCAAAAATGTATAATGCCCTACCCTTGGAAACCAGGGCACTGCCCCTGCAGAAATTCAAGCTCCGCATACGGCGCATCCTCCTTGAGGGCACCTACTATACCATAGAGGAATATATGGAGAGCCTCAGATCCCGTTAAACCCACTTTATTATGTAATACCCATAGACAAAGGAATATAGTAACTAGACATGACACCATATGCGTAGCAAAAAATCATTAGAATATCGTTTCGAAATGTAGAGGCGCAGCAGTCGAATTCGACGTGAGATGTGATTTTGGCAACGAATTTTAGTTCCAGCAACGAAAGTTTGCCACAACAAAACGGAGGCGGCCCACTTAAAAAAACACTAC
>JAWQRP010004444.1:0-11861 GCA_033557875.1 Quadriops clusia | reverse complement strand
GTCCACCATAGGACGAGAAACTTTGATTTGAGGTTGGTAACATTTGTCCTGCTCCTAACTGGCTCCTAACTTCTGGATGCTGTTTATTAACAGCACCGTTAATAAACGGGTAAACAGAATAGGTCCCTTTGTCAGGTAACTTAAAAAGTTCAAAATCGTTGACCAGCAGTATTATTCATGGACAACTTTCCTACAGCCTCGCCCAAATTTGTTCCGCAAATTTCAGTGTCCAACAGTGCACGACACATCCGCCCCGCAGAATAATCGTAGAACATTTCCATTAGTTAGTGACGCTCGAACCACATGGTTCTTCGGCTATGCAAACGACGGCTTCCATTATCCATCCTCAGTTCGAGCCCCAAGGATCCTATTACTTGATAAGCGCATCGGTCTGAGCGTTGTTCGCGTGCAGGGCCGAGCACTTGGTACTTGCGCGAATGGGATCTCCCAAGAAGGGGCGGCAGATCACAAAGAGCGCCGGCACCTTTGATATCCATTGTGGACATAAAAATTATAACCCGCTTGATGACTTCTTCTCGCGACAGTTGTTGTACTCACTTGGTTGTACTCACTTGGCCTTTGTGCTCGAACGCGGCTTCTCGCGCACTTAATTCCGTATATATACAATGAAGGGTAAAGGATCAAACTGACTTCCTGGCCGAGAATCCGAAAAACCGTTCTTAGCTGGTGCCTAAAGGGCAAATTAAAGGACCATACAAAATTTGAGATCAATCGGTGGAGCCGTTATTGCGAAATCGTGATTATTAGATGGGGAGTTCCTTTACATGTGTAGACTAGAAGACGTGCCCGTTCTTAGATCAGGTTATAAGTAGATAACGTTTCTAAATGTGTTGTATACGATATAAATACTTATACAATAAGTATCCCTTACGCAGGATATATATTATCTTATATAAATAACCCCAAAGGACGAAATTGATATTTTCCACCCGAATACCGGCATATTCTGCTTTTAGCCGTTTTATCCGGTCGGTCGTGTTCCCTCAGGGTCTGATTGGGATAATCGGTAGGGACAATCGCCGGGGACAATGGGGCCTTAAGTTCCTCTTTATCGGGGCCTTTTTGTTTAGGAATCGCTATCGATTTGTGTAAAGCCCCGAGAAGGAGGATGAAGCGGCCTACTGGAAAACGTTTTCTAAACTGTTTTTTTTTTCAAATTATTTACTCGGGCGGAGCTCCACGGAAGCGGGCGAGAACGCTGGGGAATTCTGAATTATTAATTTGACATGAAAAGTCACTTAACTCGCGCTCACCGCGTCTCATTGTCAGGGCATCCATCTAGGGCTACCCCTGGCGCCCCTTTTCCTCGATGTGCCCTCTCGACGAGTCCTCGGGGGTTATTTCTGCAATCGATATGTATATATATATATATATAAACTAAGTTATGCCTTAATGGGCACCCGAGTAACTCGTCCAGCCAAGAGTTTATACATCGAACTCTTCGGCGAGGATTGAAGACCTCACGAGCTGAAGAACGAGCTCCGGCTGGCCCTGGCCGCCATCGTGTGCACCGAGCATGTAATAAGGAATTCAGCTAGAGAAGACAGGGCAATGGACTATCACTCACTTACCTGACTGACATCTGCCTCACAATTACCATTCAAGCTCGTACAGAAAAGGAAAACTGCTCCTCCGCGGAGAGATGGCTTCTTGCAATCACACGCTTAAATAACGGGGGGGTATTGTTCCTCCTCGTCGTTTACCGCGAAAGACAATGAGGAATCTGATTTGAGCGGCTTTGGAATTGGAATCGTTGGAATACGAGAAAGATTAGGTTCCAGAAGCTGTGAGCGAGATGCCGAGCTATTTCCAATATGAAAATATCTTTGTTGGATATTTCACGTGTCCATCGTCGCCCGAGATGCATCGTCGATGAAAGTTGACTCCGAGGTATTTTTAATTTATGGAGGCAATGGAGCCTGCCTTATCTCTAGATATTAAATTTATACTTTATGGGTCCCTGTCCATATCCTGGAGGCTAGGCGAACTGCCGATACATTCGGAAGATCCAATTTCACCGTCGATCTGATGATGATGACAAATCGCAGGGATATGAATGGGTTTCGTGTTATTCGTGCCACCTTGTACTTTCTCATTGCGATCTAATTTTAGACACCCTCTCACTAGTCTGGGCCATAAATCCCGTTGGAAAAGCAATGCCAGTCATTCGTTTACACGCGGAACACATTCGAAGGCTAGGCTTAGCTCATTCTGGATACCAGGCTTCTCTGCAGATGAACGCATCAAATATAAAGCACGCATCAAATATAAAGACACGCTTCAAATATGAAGACATGGATCAAATATGAAGTCATGGATCAAATATAAAACTTGTATCGAAAGTAAAATGCGAAAAAAGTAATATACGAAAAACGTAAAATACCTATCTTGTGTTAGAACAACATCAAAATATGTTTTATAAGACCAGGAATCAAAGGAGCCAAGGTTTGTCACAATCAAAAGAATAACACATCAAAAACGAAAAATCAAAGTACTCGTGCCAAAAGCGCGAAACATAAAAATGCCGGCGCAACATCAGATGCCGGACATCAAAAGAACAACACTAAAAGTAAAACACCAAAAGTAAAACACCAAAAGTAAAATACCGAAAGTCTAGTGCATACCAAACAAAACGCGAGCAAAAGTTAAACGCGCCAGCATCAAAAGGATGAGCACCGCCTTTGTAGTGCGTAAAGATCGGAGAGCTTTGTTGTTAGTGAAACCTCAAAGACTACGATGTTGCTAAATTTATCAATCGGCGGCCAGATTTCACAAGGCGGAGAAGTTTATCGTGAAGAGGTGTTTGTTGCGAAAACTCTTCAAGTTGGCAACGTTACGGGTAGCAAACTTACTAAATAATTGACACACGCCTCTGCCAAAACCGATTCAATGGTCAAATGGTTCAAATTTGTCAAAATATACGCTACTAACAATGGAAGTAAGATCTGAGCTCAGTTGCCTTTGCATCAAATTTTGACTTCATTTTATATGTCTATGTTCTACGGCGTGGGCTTATTACGGCTTGGGCTTATTTCCCCCTTTCCTATTTCCATTCTTCTAACTGTCAATATTGATTAGACAGTTGTAGATAACGCTTGGCAATTGAGAAAGAGTTCATAGTGAACTTTATTCGGCGAATTGAACCAACGCCAGGACGGTCTTGCCGCAATTAAAATTTGCCAAGTTGAAACAATGCACTGACTCCATAAAATTCAAGAATAAATTGCCGGCAGACATGCACTCTGCTTTACCGATTGTGCCAGCGCTGCGACGAGATTGTCGGCGAGGACTTGATTTGCATAAAATTAGTCGTGATTGCTACATTTCGCGCCTTTAGAGGCATGCAATTAGGAAATTAATAAAGAGCTATAAATCAAATTGGATGTGGAGCTCTGAATGAACTTACTCGACTTCTAGCGAAGTTTGACTGTTGGTTAACTTTGGTTCAGTCAGTTCGTGAGAGTCGGGGGTCAGGGACAGTCAGTCATTGAGTGTTAGAGTAGTTTTGCCGCTGTTGTCTTCATTGACATTTCAATACGTCAATTGTAGTTTCTAGCACAACCGTTGATGGCGCTAATACGCGTTTTAAATTTACGCGCGTTTAATTCAAAAGTACGATTTCAACCAGGGATTTATTTGAACCTCAGGTTCCCAACCAGCGGCATCCCTCTTCCAAGAATCCTCATTTCTATGCGCCCCGCTCGGAGTCACAAAGTGTCCAAGCCGGCAGCTGTCAAATAGAAAACACAAACAAGAATTACGGGCCATGGCCTGCTGAATCTCGAGGGATGAAAAGAGAAGAACGAATCTACCCCTCGGCCATCAAGCTTTAGAAAAACCCGACCCGTTGTAAATCTGCCCCGAGTTAATCACGGTACAAACCCCCCCTAATAAAACACCTGACTTTCTTCCCTTATAATTAAGTGGCGTGAAGGTGTGAATTGTCGGGACGGGACGGGAACTATCGGAAGAGGTTAGGCCGCGGCGGCTAGATCAAAGAGAGGCAGCTTTTTTGCTGTTAAATGGATTTCTTTCGCGTTTACACGAATATATTCACACTAGCAGACCCGTCGTTCTTTGAACGAAACTTGAAGTACGTGATTTTTTAAAAGGGGCAAGTGTGAAATGTACATTGAGGAAGTGGAAAGAGAGGCCAAGACATTGTTTGAATGAGAAGAATATTTTTGCCTGTTTTTTAAATAGATTACATATTTTATTTTCTTCATTTTAACTATCTCTAGACCTTTTCCCAGTTGGTTCCGCTTTGTCCCGTCCTGTTCCGTCCTTTAATTTTAACATATTTTATCTTAGTTCTCTTTATTTTATTTTTCTTCCCGTTCCAGTTCAATCCCCGTTCCCGTCCCATCCCATTCCCTTGCTTTATTTTAATTTAATAGTAATTTATTTTAATTTTATTTCACTTTATTTCCTTTCCCGTTCCAGTTCAATCTCCGTTCCCGTTGTAATTTCCCGTTCCATCCCATTCCCTTGATTTATTTTAATTTAACAGTAATTTATTTTATTTTTATTTCACTTTATTTTCCTTCCCATTCGAGTTCAATCCCCGTTCCCTTTGTAGTTTCCCATTCCGTCCCGTGCCATTTTCTTATTTTATTTTAATTTACTTAATTTAAATTAATTTAGTAATGGAAGATTTAGAAAATAAACTTTTAAAAAATATTGTTATCATTGCTCTATATAAGAGATACGTAGAGAATATAATTATTGTTTTTCAAACATTTACTAACTACCACCAAAGATTAAAATTTACTTTGGAAAAATCAAAACGTATTAAAATAATTTTTATAATTTAACTTTAATTTAAAAAAATACTAAAATACACTTCTTGTTGTACAAAAAAATATTCAGTCAAAAAGGTTTAAACATTTTTTATCAAGTTATGATTTTAATTATAAAATAAGTCGACCCTGTAAAGTCCGTTTTTCCTAAGGAGAATACATTAACGTCATCAATCCTGCGCGGAACTTATGTCGTCACACTTGATCATAGGCGCCACAAAATAATTATAATCCGCGAACATTTAAGGTTAGGTACTTTTCCGAAAACTAAAGTGAAGGAAAATATATTAATAATCGGTGGTTTCAATCAATTAGGCCTCTAATTTAAATCCATTATTAAGGAAAGTTAGTCCTTAATACTATTAGATGGCAATTTAATACGTTTACTTAAAATGTGTAATTGACATTGGTGACCTTGAATAATCCCTGTAAAACATGTAAAAGAATGGCAATATAACACATATTTATTGATTTATTTATACCTAACTACAATTTACAATACTTATAATAATAATAATATTAATCTGAACCTTGTAATACTTCAACACCATTCATGGTTTCCTCTTCGGAAGATAACGTATCCTTGTCTTCTTCCAGAAATGTTTCCTCCATTTCATCTGTTGCCTCGCCCAATAAATGTTCTTGTTCCATTCATTTGAGCTCATGAGCTTTGATGTGGTCACAATGCTTGGTTCTGGCTAGTTGTTCTACGTCATCTAATTTGTAGGTGACGTTAGGGGGCTGTCACCCAATTTGTTATACAGTAGAGCGTCGATTATCCGAACTAATTGAGACCAAGGGTAGTTCGGATAATCGATTTTACAGAAAAGTAAGAAAAACAAGTAGGTATATGTGTTAATGTTTATATACGTTATATTTTGATCTAACACCTTTTTAAAAAGTAATCATTCAATTTCATTTGAACGTTGTTCTTTTTTCTTCACAGCCAATTTAAATAACAACACAGGAATGATGCGTCGCTTATGTCAATTTGATACTTTATGCCCATCAGCGTCGTATGATTAACAAATACTGTTTTTTTATGCCACACTCATTTACACAGTCTCCGGACGAAAAATAAACAATTTAAACCAAAACTGTTTGCATTGACGAACAGCTAATAGATGGTTAAATTAAATCACAATAGTTGAAAATGATGTTCGGATAACCGACGTTCGGATAATCGGCGCTCTACTGTATTAAAATAAAATAAAAATCGTATAATAGGTACATCTTTTTAATAGTACATACGCATGGTTTTCAATATATAGTCTAATTCTAAAACTGAGAAATTATATTTTTGAACAATAGTAATGATTCATTTCTACATTGATATTTTTCCTCTCCCCTAACAGGCTAGGAAAAAAAATGGAATATTATGCCGTTTCTTTCAGGGCGATATCTTATTCCTACGCGAAAAAATATCCAAAATACGTTTTAAGGTATGACTAGCTGCCTCTTAAAAGTAACATTTAGATTGTTTTTATGCACATTTAAATGATTTTTAGTTTGATGTACTGCCTACACTTTTTAAAGTCTTGTTTCTTGTCACCTGTAGGTATTATCAATACATGTTATATACTTTACTTATTCTGATATTAATGACCCTCCATGTAACGTACAAATATTACCAACCTTTGAATTCCCTCAATTTACTATATTCACATGTAGCAACATGTATTCAATAATACTAGTAATTCAATGCATTGCTAACCCACCAACGCGTAATACAAATGAGTGATATAAAGCATATTACTCTAAACACAATAATAGGTGAAAGTAACGGAACCTATTTCTAATTTTTAAGTGTGGCTCACGTAAGCAAAAATCACTAAGGAATCAAAGAAAGAGATTGAGGAGACTCAAAGACGAGGGAAATGAAAAGGAGGCAGATAAAAGGAAATAAGAGCAACAGGATAACACCTCAGACAAGCAAAGCGAAAATAATTAGCATTGAGTGGAGCACCAATAGAAACTACTCGAGGCCGTGACCAAGCTCAAACCTTAACGCATCCCTCATTAACAAAGTCCTCAAAGTTCGTCTAATCATATTTTGTGATTGTGCTTTAACATATGAAGGGACAATAACAATATTAGAAACATGATAAGAGAAAGTACAAGGACCAGGTTTATAGAACACATAAAAGACACTGTTCTCTCAGCCAAATATTTCTCAATAGTTACATATTAATCAACATTATATTAATACAATTTAGAGGACAAAAAAATGTTAACGTATTTTAATAGGGTTGTGATTCCACAGATAACCTGATAGTCCAGTCAATGTATTCAGGGTCCGGTTGCCTATATGCAGAATATTTAAGGCAAAATAAAGATAAAGAAGAGAAATAAATAAAGAGGCCCAGCTGTGGCCAAACACGTCAGCAAAAGTCAATAAATTATAATTTTCTCCATTTCATGGATTTCATTTAAAAAAAGGACTCATTCCCACGAAGTAGAACTTCAAAATCCACTGTTGCTTTCTAATAAAGTAAGATAGCCCACGAATTAAACTAAAATAATTATCTACTAAACTAAACAGAGAAAAAATTGTTTATTTTAATTGTGTCAGCATTGATTTAACAAAACTGATATATCAATTATTTATTATAAATATTTTTATTTGGTTTAAAAGATCATTTTATTTGACCAATAATTTCGTCGTAGAATTGATAAAACAATTATTTTCAGCCAAAAAAATACATTTAAAAAAATTATTTTGTAAAAGCAAATCCGTATTTTATTGGGCACTATTTAAAACCGCCTTTTTGAGTTAATGCATTATTTATTACATTCAACGAAATTTTCCTGTTTGTGTACAGTCTATTGCAAATCAAATGAGCATTTTCTAGAACATATATCTACTACTAAAGCACCTAATGAAGACTTGCGTAAAAGAGCGGAAACTGTAGTGCCGTTTAAAATAAACCGAAAAATAAGACATTTATTCCAACCCAAGCATTTGGTAAAATCAGCTATAGCCAGTCTCATTTAATGTGCAATAGGCGATACATGTAAACATAGAAAATCAAATTTGAATTAAATTTAATCCCTAGATAATAATAATAATAATAAAGTAGTACGATGATCATTTTTCTCGGAGTTATATAGTTTTGAAAATGACCGAAATATTTGCTCGCTTGTAGGTGTTCCTTCAATTGATCACCAGTTTAAAGAAGGGAATAACTCCAGAAACACATTTTGAGATAAACGAAAAAAGTGTATAAACATATATCTTGCTTTAATTAAATTAAAATGAAAATTGAAACGTAGTTCACTGAGACCTATTAAACTTACATAATGAATAAACATTAACATTTTTTATTTTCTAGTACTACAAAGTCGAGGAGTTCTTAAAACTTTTCAATTTTCTTGGTACATAATTCTGAAAAATTATTAATGAACACATTTATTTAGTTTACTAGAGCTATCTGAACATCAAGAAACTTGAAAATGAAACAAATTTTAAAATACAAGGAACAAAAAATGACAATTAATTTTACATAGGATAAAATCTTTACAGTGAAATGATTCTTGAAAGCGCTTAAAAAAATATGAAAATAAGCAGAACTTTCGTCACAATCGCTAACATTTGGCAGTTTAATATTTTAGCAACGTCTGGACATTGAAGAAGGAAAAGGAACTCCTGAAATTATTGTTTACTTTAAAATGACGGTTGCTTTTAGAGTTAAAAGAAAGCGTATCCGACAGGTTTTTATTTTTTCTTGTGCTTGACGGTTGAACAGTGATATAAATAAGAGATTCCCCCCCAAAAAAGAATGTCTAAAAAATGGCGCTTATTCCCTTCTTTAAACTGCGATTCAATTTTGGCCGCCAGTTTATTTGAACTACATCAATCTAACATCGGAGAAACTCCAAATATCATCTGGCAACAATTAGCCGCGCGCCTCCGCCAATTGGGCAGACATACTCTTGCCCCACAACAAACGCACAAACCATATATCTATTTATTTGTCCATATACATCACCGTTTTTCTTCTTGAGTAAGCTCTACGATAGTGTAGGGGATTTCCCAGAAATTCTTGCCAGACGGAAATCGTTAAGCGTCCCCGAATAGGCGAGTTGCGAGATCACTGGCCAGCCGTTCAGATTGGCCGTGCTTCCAGGATAATGCGCTTCGTTGGGAGCATTCCGCGGAAAATGGACTTTTCACTTGTAAATATAAACCAGATAAATGCAAGGATGACTTGAACGACCTTATTAAGATCGTTCTCAAGAAATTATAAAATATTACCACATATTAACATATATTATCTTTGTGTTAATAATACGTTTCAAGCATTGTACTAATTCGATTGTTCTTTCTTTTCAGGTGAGTTCGACTTCCTAGAGTTGTAAAACGAAACAAACCATAAGAGATGCCTCATAATTTACTATGAAGCCTCTGTCGTAATTATTGAGTAAGTAAGTACGATTTTTTACGTTATCGTTGCTTATTAAATTGTCATTAAATAATACGGATTAACTCCTTATTATTTAATAATTTGTGCAAAAGAAGTCGTCGTTAGAAAAAAGTCTATTTCAATCTTTCGGGCAGATTACGATGAATTGTTATCGGGGAAATGTAAGGGCGAGCTCGAGGGGAGTGCCTTGAGTGGGATTCGAAATGTTTGATCAGATATTATAACAGCATATATTTTATTTTTCCATCGATCCTTCTTTGGGGGCGTTTGTAAAGAGCTTTGGCGATTATGCCGCCTTTAATCTTTGCTGTTATAAAGTACTGCGGGTTTAAGCTACTTATAGACGTTTTTGTTTAGCACGTTTTGCGCCATATATTGTATGCCCAAGTTGAGAAATTAAGAGTCGTATACCAGCAAGATACAGCTTTAATTAACCCATGCCCGACTTTGCTTAAGCGATAATGTTATTTAGATAATAATGTGTACTCACCAACGTCGACGGGCAAATAGACAACAAAAGGCTACTCTAATTAATTAGTGGATCACCGGCAAATAAAACGCGTAAATATTTCTACGGGAAACGCAATTTTAATATCCAAAGCAGGAGCATAAAAGGAAGGAAACTATTTTTATTGAAATTATAGGTTCAATTTATCGCCGATTGGAATAAATATTTAACAATCCGTTGGACGTTAACAACAAATCATGAATACCATTTGTAGCACCCCAATATACTGAATGTATATTGTGTAAACGTATTTGTTCACTTACAATAGTGCATTACGAATTTTTGTGTTGCTCCCGAATTCGTGCGCGACCGGAGCGGATCGTTCGTTTCCGGAAGACCGGATCCTGGATACGAACTCCCAGTGCATTCGCGGAACGCGCGGGATCTAGTGGCCTTTGAAAAGGAACACCGTGCTTGTGAAATTAGTGAACTTGAATAACGTGCTCAAAGCCCACCTGATCGTGTGAGTGTGCCCTGTGCGTATGTGTGAGTGCTGTGCCCACATTATTGGATAATTCTGGGCAGCAGGCCTGAGTGCCCGCCACCTGGGTTTACAACAGAAGTGATTGCCGAAAGGTGGGGAATATTTGTGGACATCTTTTGGTCGTGAAACCTTTCTCAATTTACCAAAATATTAGCAAGAAGCATCGACGAAAATCCCTTTATATTTGCACCTTCTTGAGCATTACGACAAATAAATAAACGCATTTAAAAACGCCACTCAATAAAATGGTTGTGGATTGTTTGGAGTCCTTGGAATATAACCTAATGAGATGTTATTAAGGCAATTTTGCGGTCTTTATAACGAGATTAGTGGGCTTAATGATATAATCAAACAAATCGCAGTTTCAGCAATTATTCCTGTTAGCTCTAACTAACGCACGCTAGAAGTTATTTGAAGTAGGTTGCATTGTTTTTGAACTGTTTACCCTTCGCACCTAGTCCAAATGTTGTTGTAAAACTGTAAGATACCGTTCCCAATGAGAAAACTGACACAGTTAAAATAAATGAGCTTCGAGTTTAAACTACTTTAGAGAACATCGTGCTGAAACGGTAACGTTGTTTTGATGCAGAAAATTGGGTACACTCTCGTGCACTTTCGTGCATTAATAAATATTATTAAATATTGATAAACACATTCGTACAGTAATTGGTACTTCCATCATTCCAATAACAAGGAATTCTAAAACTCGACCTTCCGCTTATTTATATCCGGATATATGTATGAACATTTCATAACCATTTCAACAGCTGACTCATTTAATTTTTGACGCACATAAAAGCGATTTGCACAGCCACTTAATTGCAGCAAAGTATTTCGGAAATTTTCACGTTGAAGATGTATTTTCTAATCCAGGCAAGGAAATCTAGTATATGTATAATAGCTTATAAATGAATATGTATAAAGTTTCGTGTTCATCAAACATAACTAGGTATACGCAGGTACACATATTTACTTTCCATTATCCCGGGCATAGGGTTAGTTTATGAATAACTTTAAAACGGCCTCCGCCATTCGGTTGTTCTTTAATATATAAATAAATATAATTTTTGTTGCTAGGCAATTTCGGGGAATCTTATTGAATTTAATATAAAAAGATTTAATACAAAAACAAACATTATATAAAAATAAAAGTTATGATGCAATTCAATTTTGCCGGCATATGGCCTAAATTCAAAACGAATTACCGTATAATATTCCCCTGAAGCACGGAGAGCTTTGATGTAATAATTCTTTCGGCTTAGTTGACGTCTATTTCCGCGACGACAAAAGGAAAACCGTTGACAGAAAGACAAACTTTTTACCAAAACTTTGTACCTACGCTTCGTTCAATGAATTAACGTTATTTCTAAGCAGATTTTTGAAGTTCGTGAATGAAATTCACAAAAAATAAAACTTCGAATAAATTTCCCCTGAAGTTGATTAATATTTTTTCATAACGAATCCTTCAAGTAGGTATATTTCTTAAGTAAGCAAGTATTTTTCTTTCATTTTTCTTTTTTGTATTAAAATTCCGAAGTCACAAATCCCCAAAAGCAAACCATAAATTTGGCCATCGCTTAGATTAACTCAAGGCTTTAGATTCCACGTGCCGTTTATCCTTAACG
>JAWQRP010004443.1:0-11862 GCA_033557875.1 Quadriops clusia | reverse complement strand
AATGCTTTAACCTTCCTGCACTACCATAATACCATCTTCAATCTAATTGGGATGCATGTTATTTTGTGAATATAAACTCAATAATTTGTTGATTTACTGTGAATAAAGGTTCATATAATTGAAAATCATAAATTTTCCATTAAAATTTATTTTTACGTCGACGTTTCGCCTTTTTTTTTACTTCACTTCACTTTTTAGATGTGTTTATTAATTGTCTTGAAAAAGCCCCACAACAAGGAGGCGAAACGTCGACGT
Source organism: Quadriops clusia (assembly GCA_033557875.1). Taxonomy (NCBI): domain Eukaryota; kingdom Metazoa; phylum Arthropoda; class Insecta; order Coleoptera; family Hydrophilidae; genus Quadriops; species Quadriops clusia. The sequence continues at coordinate 11,607 of JAWQRP010004443.1, read as the reverse complement.
AAAAATAAATTTTAATGGAAAATTTATAATTTTCAATTATATGGACCTTTATTCCCAATAAATCAACTAATATAAAAAAAGCAAAAGGTCATGATGGAAACATTACAATAATCTCAATAAGTCATACATTTCTATAATACAGCAAGCACAATTACTTAAATTTCTTACAGTGTAGAATGTACTGCATTTTTTGAAGAGAAATGCAGTTGATTACAAAATGCATTTATAACAATAAATTTTGTCAAGATTCGTTTATCTCCTCTCTTCATTCGTAAAGAGGCCGAAGGTCACATCATGTTCCATTACTATTATCATCATTACCTCACAGTGTTATTGCAAATTAAATTATTTCATAAGATCGGACAGCTCCTTCACCTTGCCCTTGGTCGCCTCCGTATATTAGAGTGTGTTACCTTAACAACAACAACCAAACCTCGAGATTTGTTTATATTTAATCGGGCAATCGGGAACGTTTCCACCATTCTTTAAATCGTCGCCTGACATCTAAATAAACGCATGAGATAATGCAAAATCCAATTATTTTTAGAGGAGCACTATTTTCGCGCGCTCCCGCGCCTCGTGACCTGCACAGCTGTTGTGGATTGTAAAGTACACAGACGATGGAGCAAAACAATTATTGCCCAACTTGCGTCATGCTGATTACATAACTGGAACCACCAGTTGCTTGATGGAGCGCCACCCTTTTATTGTTTGCCCCAAAAAGGGCAGGGCCGTCACGATCCCGAAGGCGGCACAATTCGCTGTGCACCATCAACGTATTTGGCACCATTGACCTGCTGGCGAAGAGGCTGACGCAACCACTTGCACAATTTTGCGAATAGTGTGGTATCAGTTACATATTTGGATGACTTTCACAATTTCAGAATTAGAAGCAAATATCACGTGTAGACCCATTCAATTAATGGTTAACGCCTGCAGGAAAGACGTATCTTTCTGTTTACTTATGATGAATAACGCACATACGTTTGGCAACAAAACTTTGACATCTCAATAGATGCATAATCTTGCTCAACAACAAATTATTTTTATTATCATGTTAATTGTTAATCTCCTAATTATTGTCATTATTATTGTATGATTATTCTATTATATTACATCATTACTGTAAACACAAGTATAATACATATGAACACACATACTTACACAGTAAACGCAAATATAATCCCTCCTAATATTTGTAAAATCTATTGTACATATTAACACACTTCAAATTTAATACTTGAAACAATGATTATGTTCCATTGGGCAATATCATATCAAATAGCATAAACAATTTTTTTAGTATAATCTAGTAAACGTGTCTATTATATGCGATACATGCATATAACTGGAAAATGAAATGCACTTTGATTGTTATGCAATGTATATTCTTATTATACTTTAAATACGTACGTATTTATGGCCTGAAGCAATATGCTTATCAAATTTGCGTCATGAAGTTACACCAAATGATTCATTGCGAACATGTGGCCACTCAACTTCTAAGCAAAAATCAATTTATTTTAGAATATGCGTATTCCCCAAGATTCAGCAACAAGTGTTTAAAAAAAAAGGGACAATAACATTTTTCAGTGAATCATGTGTGAATCTAGAAGTTTGCCAAGGAACGTGCTGCCCAAGCACGTTTGCAACCTTTAATTTTTTAATGCAATTCAGCACTTGTTGACACTTGATTACCAAGCAGTCTTAAAAACAATTTTTATGTATTTTTTGCGGTCTCAGATTACAACTATTTTCCCATAATAATTGAATAATCGGTCATGACCTTAAAGCGGTTTGTCCCCGGTTATCATTATAAAATTGACGACTTTTCATAAAGGAACTGGTTACAGCTAGATTGCAATGTGTCATATTCACTAATCTAACGCAACCATGTCACGATTATGCTAATTTGCCACAATTCTTTCCACAATTGCTTCAATTTTTTCAGCCTTCGCCTAATGATCATTTTGTATTATACAGGGTGGAAATAATGCCGGTCATACCGTCGTCGTTGAGGGCGCAGAATATGACTTCCATTTACTGCCAAGCGGAATTATTAACCCGAAATGCAAATCAGTAATAGGTAAGTTACCTCCTATGTTATCCGCATTAAAAATTAACCTCCGACCTTTACATTTATTCAAAAATGCCGGTAAATGTTATGGATCATGCCGTGACGATATCATTCCGTACCACTGAAATCACCGGAATTTTATAATAACGAGTTCTAATTCAAACTCAAAGGTTAAAATATCAGGGAAGACGATAAACTGATGGGGAACGAGCAGTTTGCAGCCTTAAATAATTTGGCCTGCTCGTTTCACTAATGGAATTATGGCGAATCTATTGTTAGGCTTTTACATCATAACAATTTCAAGATACAATAATTTTATTACTGTACAATAAATAAAAGGTCGAACTATTTGGGCCTTGTACTAAATGGTACGAACTTTTAGCATCGTTATTTTAATTTGTTGTATCAATATCGTTCAACATTTAGATTTAGGTTGCTGCAACTTTGGTGCATTAGCTATATTGACGAATATTACCTTTATTTTACCTTTACTATGGACACCTGAAGTATCAATTTTTTTCAATATGGCACATGTTTGTTTTTAAGTCATAAGTTTGGTATAATCAAATTGGTATAATAAAACTCTCAGTGAAGACTAACGGCAGCACAAATCGATCTAAATTAATTTTACTGCATTATGTGTATACATAATAGCCAATAACATGATTAGGTTTAATTACGTTGGCAATATTTAAAGACAAATCCTACCTTTGTTTTTATCCTTTGACCACAGGATACGTTTTATTGTTAACATAATTTTCTGGTGTATATTTCCGAGCAGGTTTTGACATTAATTGCTCCAATGCCCATGATTTATAGGAACTATTATTTGCACCAAATTATTTTTAAAGCCTTTGCAAAATGGAGTATGTCCGAATGGCCAGCGTGCCTAGACTTACGCGTGTAAATATTTTGAATGTGGATTGTATAACCATGTGATGTGTGACAAATTTTTTGGCCGGGTTCCAAGACAATTTTTGTTTCTGCTTCTCTTGGCAAACACCTGCTGGGGATATACTAGAAGGGTGGCAACTATTTCTGCTTTGCACGCATTATGATAACTGTGTCAATGTCAGGTCTTAACTTCAATGTTAAATGTTTATTTTTAAATACAATACAAATGTAGGTAGGATAGACACTATTTCCTCCGTCTGTTTTACAAATAACTTAAAATATATTTATTATAGTTCAAAATTAAGTCAATTATTCTAAATCTGAATCTTAATTATTTCTACATATTGTAAGGGGAAATAATAGTCCAATGCTTTCATCATCAATTCTCAAAGGTGGTAAAAAAAACTACTAACATACTAGTTTTCAAAGTAAACGATGTTTTATCTATTTAATTTTCATTTAATTTATTAAATTGTTTTTCTCTGAACAACAACCCAAGTAGCACAAATAGTTTATATAATAGCTAAGAAAACGTTTTCTCGAATATTTAATAAACCAGAAGTTTTATAAAAATGTCTTGAAAACGTTTATTCGACCCTTATACAACCTTTATACACTCAAAAGGTTATAAAGGTTATATTAAAGTATATCTTAACACTTTTATAAAACCATTTTGAGTTTGATAGGTATCCTGCTGTTACTTCTATATAACAATTTTTATTTATAATGGCGATCTTAATATCTCTTATAAGACAATTTTGCATCTTACGAAATAATTTGGCAAACTTTATATACCCTTTCACTCTTGTAGAAGTTGTATTGTCGTTTATAACCTTACCCTTTTAAAACCACCAATGTCCATTATCATTTTTATTTGATTTACGAATACACTAATTTCCAACTTGATAATGAACTGCGCATGGCACTTTACTGATAAAATGTATGAAGTTACTTCTTGAAAATGCAAGCGCCCTTAAAATTCATACGTCGTACTGTAAATATTTGCGTACATATTATTTATCACCAAACATTTTATTGAAGTATATTAGTCAAGTAATTGTCATATCTCTCTAAAAACTTGATTCTGCAGCCTAAACAATTCGTAAATTATTGCCTTTGCTCTAAATAATTCACTTATTGGGAAATAATATGTACATTGTTCAAGATGGATGCCATTCTGAACTGGACAAAGCATCGTAAAGATGTCCGCTTAATTTATAAAGTAAAATTGCGAATTTTGCAGACTTAATGAAACTAATTAGCTATTTAAGTCACATTTTGGTTTTATGAAGGACATATTAAAGTTATTTGTAAAACGTTTATAAAACATATATTATTTATAATAGTTTTGGGTAACCACTACATGACATATAAGCTGTGGAATTGTTATATATGGTAAAAGTGATCACATTTTATTAAAGCTATATAACAGTGATGATTAAACCCAAATGTTAAAATTTTTTATTTTTCACATCCACTATAAGTTCCAATTACAAATCGCTTTTGTTGTGGTAATTCGTAGATTTTACAAAGAATTTGCCAACATTCACATGTTAAGCTTTTATATATTAGGAAACAATTTTCATTGAATATTAAAAAAATAGAATCTGGAAATTGTCAAGCCAATGAAATAATTCTAGTCGACGCCAATATTGATCATTAACCAAAGTTTGTATGCAAATATTTTTTGGTGCTTTTAGAGGTCTTATGGTGTGTTTTGAAGCAAAGTTTATTGTCAAAAAATATTGAACTGCTTTATTAAACAATTTATACTTAGTATTGTTTTAAAAACGTTTCTAACTCCTTTATTAAACCATCTATAAAGTAGATTTATAGTATTGTTTTATAAACGTTTATAACTCCATTAATAAACCATTTATAAAATAGATTTATAGTGTTGTTTTATAAACGTTCCTAACTGCTTTATAAAACTGTTTAATAAACTAGTTTTATAACGTTGTCATATAAACGTTTCTAACTCTTTTATAAAACCTATCTGATTTTCGATGCAAATATAGCTTTTTTAAAGTACTTATAAAACATATTGGTTTAAGAACTACCATTATAAAGTAGTTATATAATATATTGGTCATATAGTTACTCCAATGTGTTACTTGGGAATTATTCAACTTATTAATCTAAATGTAACATTATTCAATAAACTAAATATATTTGTAATATATTTTATACATTTATAATATATTTTATACATTTATAATGTATTTTATACATTTACAATATATTTTATACATTTATGTTTAATCCACATTATATTTAAGTGTATATACATAATTATCCGCGTCTGTCAATACCTGACATTTAAATTAAGTACAATAACGTAACAACTTATTAACAAAGTCATTGAGTTTTTTCCGCTTGGTTTTTTGTGGGGCCCGTTCGCGTCAGGAACAAACACAGTCAATATAATAACCAACGAGGACCAACAACTCATTAAACTCTTGCGTAACCTCCTCAGCGCGTTGCTACTAATTAGGAAGTTTTACAATTTAATTTGCCGTCAAAATTTGATTAATTCATCTTTCGCTCGACCGGCGACTGTTAGCAGATAATTGGTTTCGGAGTCTGGCACAATGGGTAACCCACTGGTTCACATTCTTCGGTGTACATTTCTCCAATTTGACCTGTGCCCCGCACAGCACCGGGTTCCATAACTAACTATTGTTGCCGCTGCACCACTCTTCAACACTTCTCTTTGTGCCTTAATTAATGAATTAGTAAATTGAGTTGTTCCGAATGCGATCCCATTAAAATCTTTTCGGCCCGCTGGTAATTTATTTATAATATTTGTAGCGCGCCGTTCGTTCGCACTTTCATTGAATTATGCTTTTTGGGTTGGTCCAGATCTAGCCAAAGTAGCAAGACACTGCGCCCTACAAATCGAGATTGATTAATTTTTGCTACAATTACGTTTCGAATTCATCAACTTCATTAGGACCATTTGTGGTGGGTAATTACAATTCGAATTTAGCCATGGGCGTCCGGATTTGATTTATTGCCGATTGGCTTTTTGGCCGCCAAGACTAATTACGATATAATTTAATCAGTTAGACCCGCGTTCTTCATCCTTTCACCAACAACTCACTATTACCTTGCAAACTAACCTTTCCACAAATAAAATCCTATAAGTACACCTTTAAAAATTAAATTTTACGTGATAGTATTCTCATTAAATTCTACTTTGGTTAACATATAAAATAAAATTAATACAAAAAAATGTTAAGTATACTTCATAAAGTATAAAATATAAAATAAAATAATATAAGATAAAATAATATAAAATAAAATAATATAAAATAAAATTATATAAAATTAAATAATATAAAATAAAATAATATAAAATAAAATACTATAAAATAAAATACTATAAAATAAAATAAAATAAAAAATTAATAAATAATTAAATCAAATATGAATACAAATGTTGTACATACATAACGGTTTCGCAGTAATGTATGCCCATAGGTAATAAGGCTCGTACATTAAGTAACGGCGGCTACAACCTGCAAACGCCGAAATAAATAAATAAATAAATAAATCATAAACCCAACTGCAGATAAGGAATATTTTACGGGCGTACACATGTGCGAAGTGTTCCCGTGCATTTGATTGTTTAAATAAACATGACTCACATAATTACGTACAATAGTTTCACGTGCTTTCGTGCGACATGCACACACTTTTTCCGGCTAAATCTCTGGTCGCTATACACTTACTAATTTTTCAATTACTCTGCTGTGCGTAATTTTTCAACTCCAACTAGCGCGGCCTGCTGGATTGATCGCTCGTGCTGGGGGGCTCGTTTATCTCCGCTCGAAAATAAATTTTTATTATGTAAACTGTCGCTATCGCGCGCATGATTTATTTCTGCTTAAGGGGGCGGAAATAAATAAGGCTGATTTAATTAGTTAGGTAGGTACGTAAACAAGAGTTATATTTTATTTTATTCGGGTACATGTAATAATGTATGTACGTATGTAGGTATGTAATTTAATTTAGTTTATGTTTTATTCGAATTTATGTTTTATTCGAATTTATGTTTTATTCGCATTTATGTTTTATTCGAGCTTGCGTTTTATTTGAGTTTGTTTTATTCGATTTTGTTTATTTATTCGTATTTGTTTTACTCGAATTTGTTTTATTCGAATTTATTCGAATTTGTTTTATTCGAATGTATTTTTTCGAATTTGTTTTATTCGACTTTGTTTATTTATTCGAGTTTGATTTATACGAGTTAGATTTATCCGACTTTGTTTATTTTTTCGAGTTTGTTTTATTAGACTTTGATTTTTTACTCAACTTTTTTTATTTATTCGAGTTTGTTTTATTCGACTTTGATTTTTTATTCGACTTTCTTTTATTCGACTTTCTTTTATTCCACTTTCTCTTATTCGAGTTTCTTTTATTCGACTTTCTTTTATTCGACTTTCTTTTATTCGACTTTCCTTTATTCGACTTTCTTTTATTCGACTTTCTTTTATTCGACTTTTTTTATTCGACTTTCTTTTATTCGACTTTCTTTTATTCGACTTTTTTTATTCGACTTTTTTTATTCGACTTTCTTTTATTCCACTTTCTCTTATACGACTTTCTTTTATTCGACTTTCTTTTATTCGACTTTCTTTTATTCCACTTTCTTTTATTCGACTTTCTTTTATTCGACTTTCTTTTATTCCACTTTCTCTTATTCGACTATCTTTTACTGGACTTTATTTCATTCGACTTTCTGTTATTCGACTATATGGTTTATTCAAAATTATTACGATGTCTATTACGCATTTCTGTTTGCGCGATAAGCCTCGATCGTACGTCATGCCAGAATTTTCCGAATTCTTCATTGAAAGGCCGAAAATGCGCACCAATAAATTTTGTGACGATAAACGAGGGCGATAGGCAGGATATTAATGGGGTATGAGGTGGATAAACAAGCTGTTAGATATTCTAGGCGATAGTATCGTTATTGCTGTATTTTCGTTTACTTTGCGTTATTTCTCTGTCAAACATTTTTTTTGTGGAACACCCTGTATTTCACCTTCGTACAAACGTTTGATACTATCAAATATACATGTGGTATAGTCACATTACGAGTACATAGATGTGTTATAATCACATATTCATATACAGTATAATCTTCAATATGTGATTCTTGGATGCAAAAGGCTGTTTCTTAGATATTTTACATAATTTATGTATGTATAATTTATGTATGTATAATTTATGTATGTATAATTTATGTATGTATAACTTATGTATGTACAGTACAACTCCATTTTTATCCAAACTCCAGTTATTCGAATCAATGCCTTAAAGGATTCAATTAATTTTTATAAACCTACCAAACAGCTAGGACTTTAAAGAGAGTTAAACGAGTGAGGACGTACCAAATATCTAGGGCTTTAAGTTTCACTGCATACATCTATATGAGGTTCAGTCCCATACACACACATATGTAGTATAATACCTACCTAACCTACATAGTTAAAAAAAATCAATTCCTCCCCCTTGGATTCAAATTAGTACTTTTTAAAAGCAAACAACGCTGTAACTCGATATTATTTTTTCTTCCGCTAGGGGATACGCATCGTTAGGGGCCCTCGCGTGCGTTCTCATAAGTCTAACTTCCGTCATCGGTGTAATACTGAAAATAGTTAATTTCATCATCGTCGACACAACTACCATCTATCGATCACACGTTAATACCTGTGTAATTATCTGAATCACACCTGTCCCTTGTCGACAATCAAGCGACATTAATACGGCCCCCTGGCGCCCCCTACCTCTCATAAACGCGGGAACACAATACAAACACGGTGCCATTCGTCCTTTGGCCATATATCATAACGTAATGATGCAGTGTCCGGACTTATCGGCCAGAAATATCTGGAGGAGGTTCGAACCCGATTATTTACTCGGCTCAAGGCTCATTAATTATCCTTGGCTATCGCTTCTGGAATCGACGCGGAATTTAATATGCAATTTGATAGAGAGAGCATGGGCTATAGTGTAAATTTGGGTATTCGTGGAAAACCATTTTTAAATACTCCTAGATAATTAAGGACATTAACGGTGCGTAGTATTTGTTTCATAGTTATGACGAATTTTTCTGTGATAATTTTTTTCTCGTTTATTTAACTAGGTATCTACTTTTAATGATCCATTCCAGTAATATATCGTTTTTAACAACTTTTTATTTACCATCTCTTTTAGAATATCTTTTCAGAAAACTATAGAAATAAATATTTAAAAAAATGAATATCTCAAAATACATTAATTTTACACATATCTCAACCTGTAGTATCAGAAAGTACTTAAGAATTATATTAAAGGAAAAAGTGGTGAGGAGCCATTTAAAAAATGAACTTGGTAATGATAATAATGTTGTAACAAACAATTTTTTTATTATTTTTAAACCACATAGCAAACAGCAATTTATTTAATTCCGTTATCTCGACGGCCTTATCTCCCATTTCATGTCATGAAACGTAAAGTTTAATTGTCACCTCGTGGAATTAAGTGTAATAATTGATTAATTAATAAACGACATTGATCGTGCGTGCGGTCCTAAAACTGCCCCCTGGGGACCAATGCTCATGTCCCCCTAAGCCCAATAGTATATGAATGTATACACACATAGTCTACATGCACACATGTATAAGTAGTCTTAAGGGAGGTTTCCACATGCTATGGTAACAAAGGGCTCACACAGCTAAGAGCGATTGCTAAAAGAGCTATAACTGGAGCTATAGCTAGCTATAGCTATAGCTCTCTTAGCTATAGCTCCTTTAGCTATAGCTCTCTTAGCTATAGCTCTCTTAGCTATAGCTCTCTTAGCTATAGCTCTCTTAGCTATAGCTCTCTTAGCTATAGCTCTCTTAGCTATATCTCTCTTAGCTATAGCTCTCTTAGCTACAGCTCTCTTAGCTATAGTTATAGCACTCTTAGCTATAGTTGAGGGGCTAACTAACAGGGGCACTAGGACTAAGGGGCCCGAGGGGGCGCTGTATCTAATTGCCAGCATTAATAATGAACACAACAGATTTGCGATAAGCCGGCGACCGGTAATTGTTAATTGCGTTTTTGCATGCGCCCCTTTTTTATAGCGCCACCGAGCGCTTAAGGCCCCCCTTCGTCCCCTTTCCCCCGCAAGTCCACCAAGGGCTAACGCTTGTTTAACAACGTACAATGTAATTGACACAAATAATCCATTGTTGGTTAGAATTTCAGTTAATTAATAGAAATTGTTTTTTTCTGTAACGATAAGAGAGAATTCAATAAAGCGCGAGTGAATTGGGCACGATTTTTTCAGGCCGTTTATTCTCCTGTTTCACGACATTAATTATACAATTAATGGGAATTTTCCTTTGGACGACACGAATATATTTTTTATTTCCATTGCTATATGAGAATGTCTTTTATTTATATATTTTTATTTTATATTTATATAAATTACCGCTTTAATACACAAAAATTATTACCAATATATTTTCAATTATATTTGTAGTTTAATACAGTTTAGTCCACATTGTATTTTTAAATACATATAGTTGTAATGATTAATATAATTTTTTTTAATAATATAGTTGTAATAAAATGCAATTTTTTTGTATAAAATTTTGTTGTTGTCACAAATGTTAAATTCATGATTTAAAAAACAATAGGCAAGAGTTTAGTATACAAAAAGTCTATACTTATAAGTCTAGCAAAAAGGAAATTTCTTACAACCATAAAAACGTTCCCTATTACAATTTAAGAAATAAAAATAATTTGTTTGAATTTGCTTTTAGCTTTAGTGTCGGGGTAATTATAGGCTGTCGTGACGACTTTGGGCTTTTATTGGATTATTATGACTTAAGCCCGCGCCGGGGGCGAAAGTCGTTCGCTGTAAAAGGGTGCATATTAACTTAATTTAATAAGCATAAAATCAGGAAACGGTCAAATTTTATCGTGCCGTTTTGTAGATTAGGGCAATATTCGAGATAAGGCCCTCTACGAGCGTTAATTTCGGCCTTTGCTCAAACAGTGCGCCGTAAAAACGAAAATTTGTACATTAATTTTATTAATTCCAGGAGTTAAGAAATTCTCCTCGCCCGACATATTTACTGCAATAACGCTTTAATGGTAATTTCGACATTGCGGCCCCGCTTTTATTGGTCGCACAAATCTTTCCTTTAATCTGATCTAAAGGGCCATAAAGTCGCTGTCAAAAGAAATAACACTAATGATGTTATTATTATTAGCAAGTTTTTTATTTTATTACAACTGTTTTTTTCGTATTATTACAACTATATTAATTGCAGCATTATTACAACTATTTTTTTTTAGTATTTTAACCTAATATCTAAGTATTATAACTATTTTCATTTTGTTGTTATAATTACATACTTTTATTTTATCAAACAGCTAGGTACTTTTATTTTATAATTACGGCTACTTTTATTTTATTATTACAGCTACTTTTATGTTATTATTACATCTACTTTTATTTTATTATTACAGCTACTTTTATTTTATTATTACATCTACTTTTATTTTATTATTACATCTACTTTTATTTTATTATTACAGCTACTTTTATTTTATTATTACATCTACTTTTATTTTATTATTACAGCTACTTT